>PVIC010033893.1:0-12755 GCA_004025085.1 Thryonomys swinderianus | reverse complement strand
ATTGTCACATTTAAAAGTCATGTCATCATTTGCTAAACTCCAATTGTTTGGAATGTCTATTTTGTAGGTAATGAAAAATACCCACCTAATTTCTATTGCTACCACACACACACACACACACACACACACACACACACACACACAGATCTTACTATCATAAATAGAGTATGCTTTCAAGATCCAGAGCTGGGCCAGAACAGAGTAAAACCAGCAAAACAGGAAGTCTGACTGTATAGCACCCAAAGAGCAAAAGAGGCTGAAAACACAGTTTTTGCTGGAAAGGATTTCAAAGGTATAGGCAGTGAGGCAGTAGGAATATGTAATACATGTAGTTAAATTATATTTTCTACTTATGACCTAGGAAAATATATCTGTTCACATCTGATCTTAGTCATTAGTTACAAAAATAAAAAATACACTTGGTCCAGACATGATGAAAATTAGATTCCTATCTAGACAGCAAGGGTTCAGACAATACACAAGGCTGAGAGAGCCAGTAATTTTAAGATTCTAAACTAGTGACTAGTAAAACTCTGACACAGAAAAAGTAAATCAAGAAAAATCTCAATTCTGTAAACCATACCCATAAAAATTATGCATGAAATGCTACAATTTTTAGATTAGTCAGCAGGATTGGTCTCTTTCAAATCAAATAAGATGTTGGCTGGAAGCAGCTATGATTCTCTCATAAATTTCCTTTGTTCAAGAATGGCTAAAGGATGAAGGAGACTGGGATGAAAACCAAGGCTAAACTGTAGTCCATCTAACTGGTAAAAGCCAAGAAGAGAATGATAAAGTATGATGTTGTTACTTCCAAACAAAATCATAGATTTCTCAAGCAGGAAAACCCATGATAGACCTGAAAACCCTGTAACTGCATAGATTAGAAATGTTCACCACCACCACTCACCCACCCATCCACATATACATACACACAATCTTGTCAAGGATAATTTATCCCACTCAAATCCCAGGAAGGCAGCCTACATATCCAATAACCACTGTCCTTGACCATAATTGACTAAGTCTAAGCTAAGCCAGCTATATTTTTCTTTTAATAATTTGTAACAGAAATACAAGGTTGAGTTTATTAGGTTAATTGAACAAATCAAAGTCAACCCTTTAGCAAATAAATACCATGATGAGGTTGAAAAAGAGACTAAAAGTCTTGTACAGAAAGATGGCCTGAAGGGCAGGAAATGAAATATAAAGTACTTGAAGAGAAATAAACTCTAGATCATAAAGGTCATCTATAGAAGAAAGAGGCTGCCTGGTGAGTCTCCAGTTTCCCTTATATAGTACACCTGGACTGTTCATTAGAGGCTAAGAATCCTTCCTTGAAAAATAATCATTTTTCTCTAAAATCCTGGAGGTCTTTAATACATAATTCTCATTTAAAGTGCTGCTATTTATAGTCCTGTGTTGAATATTCAGGTTCAATTACAATTATTCCATTCCTAAATATAATCCAATGTTCGTGGAACTACAAATCTCAGAAAGAAGAAAAACAAAGAAAAATATATATTCTTCCCATTAGCAGTGGACACCCAAATTTTACTTCTAAAACTGTTTCCCATATTTTACCCTGTTTAGATGTATGAAAAGTTAAAATCTAATTCCATTTACAATGCTGATCCAGCAAGAAAGAAATTAATTTGGCATTACAGTAGTACCATCAATTTCCTGTGTAACTGAAGTAATGCATTTACTGGAAAGAGATTAATATCAATTCCATAAATCATTCACATTCTTCTTCCAGAGTTGAGACATCTGAGTAATGTCATATATGTGAACTGATATCATTTTGTGCATACTCCATTCATTAATAATCTATTCCTGGAGTTCCACAGGAGTTACCAGGAGAAAATATAAAATTTGAAATAGAATATTCTAGTTCTGAATATTTTGTAACTGGTTTTAGATAAGGTATCCCACATGTTGCCAATTATGCAATTATATTGATCCACACCAGAAGCCAGCATTTTAAAAAAAAATTAAACATTTGGTAGCAACTACTTAATATCAAAGTGATAGGACAATATATGAATGTCAATGTAAAAACATCATTAAGATTCTCAATAAAATGATGCCTAAAATGAGAAGTGTGAGCCTCTCTTTAAATAGAAGCTCTTCATTGTTGCTGTTGAATTTCATCACATCATCTCAGAATTGTGTGTACCTGTATTAATCATGGTTCAACAGAGAAGAGTCAATAAAATGTAGGGTGAATATGTGTGTTTGTGTCTGTGTGTGGTGTATAACATTATAAAGAACTGGCTTGTGCTTGTGCAATTACAGATTGCCAAGATTTTCAGTTCTTAAGGAAAAATTCAGGAGACACTGTGGTGTACTTCCAGTATCTAGGCCCTCAACTGAATGAAGCCCTGGATGGAAAGCACATCCGTTCAATGGAGCTTACTGACTCAATCTCACCTAAAAACGTCTTGACACACCCATACAGAATAATTTTAACCAAATACGATGACCCATTCAGGTTCAAACACAAAATTAACCACGAGAGTACCTTAGAGATCATGTACTAATCCCCCAAAAATAAACTCCAAACTCCTTCATTATGCAGAATTGGGGGTGAGGCACAGATATATGAGCTCATCACTTAATATTTGGTAAATTTGTCATTTTAGAACAATGATAATATTATTTTAAATTTAAATCTTCCAGCCCAAGTCATCTATGGCTACTAAAACTGCAAAGTAAAGGAAACATGGCACGCTATGACCGATGGAGCCCAGGCTTCCAGTCAGAAAGACTATGGTCAGACCCTTGCTAATGTCGTTTATTAACAGTTACTCAAGACTTGACCCTTATCTTCCTCGCTTCAAATATAGGGAAAACAGTACCTATTTCTTGAGACCTATATAAGAATTAGAGATAAGACATAACTTTCTTGAATAGTAATGGAAATGTAATGAATCCTCAATACTTCTCTGATTATCTTTATTCTACTCACTTTCAGTGAACCTCAGAGAATTGCACATTTTCCCCTATTGATAATAGATGTAACCATATGACATGTTCTTTCAATTCCAATATAAGCAGAAGTTATTTGTGTTCCTTTCACACTTGTTACTTTAAAATTATTAAGGTTTCTTAACTTGAAAACATATTAACAAACTTCTAAGCATAAGTTCACAAAATGAAAAATTCTTAGATTATTCAGTATATTAACACCTTACAGAACCCTTATCCTAACTTCTATTATTTGTGCATAATAATGTCATCAAATAGGTCAGACAGGCTTCATTAATCCGCATTGATATGTTCCATACTCTAAATTTATATATGTTTTCTCTTTAAAAACCCTCAAACGTGGCAACAGCTTAGTGATAAAGCAGTATGAAATGGATCTAGCAGGCTGAAAATAAAAATATTCAAAGGGAAATGTGGCGGAGGAGTATGAGAGGTAAAGAAAACATGATGGTAATAAAAAAAAAGAGAGACAGCTTATGTATTTAGGGGGTGGGGTGGGTAGGGGAACGGGAAAAATGAGAATTAAATTGTGTCATATACTGGTACAAACTGCGAATATTGTGTGATCATGCTGTGTATATATAATGTACCAATAAAGATAAAAATTTGAAAAAAAAACTTGGAAGATGGGTTGGAGATTTCACTCAGTGGTTGTAGTGCCTGCCTAGCAAACCCAAGGTCTCTGGTTCGATCCCCAATCCCGGTAACCACATACAGTAATACTGGGTATGGTGACTCAGGCCCAAAAGTAATCAGTACCACATACCACAGTGCCAGGCATGGTAGCTCACACCTGTAATCCCAGCACTCAGGAGGCAGAAACAGGAGAATTGCTTAGTTCAAGGCTTGCCTGGGCTACATAGTGAGCTCAGGGCAAGTCTGAACTACAAAGTGAGACCCTGTCTCAAAAAAAAAAAAAAAAAAAAAAACTTGGAAGAAAAACTACAGGCCTAATGAGTCTATAACTCCAGTATATATAGTTTTTTTATTAGTACATATTTAGACTGCAAAATGTTTACATCCCTTGTGGAAAGTTGATATATGTACATAACACATCTTAATTTCCTTTTTTTTTTTTTTTTGCTTTTTGAGACAGGGTCTCGCTTTGTAGTTCATGCTGGCCCTGAGCTCACTATGGTGCCCAGGCAAGCCGCCACAAACTCAGCAATCCTCCTGTCTCTGCCTCCCGAGTGCTGGGATTACAGGCGTGAGCCACCACATCCAGCATTGTGGTATGCGGCGTTGATTGTTGGTGGGCGTGTCTCCACACCCAGCATTATACGTGGTTACTGGGGAATCGAACTCAGGACCTTGCGCTTGCGAGGCGCTGGAACCACTGAGCTAACCCTCCGGCCCCTTAATTTCCTTTTTCATCTCCTTTCCCTCTCCTCCCTCTCCTTGCCTCCATTTCTTGATCCCCTTCTCATTTGAGAATGATCAACCTGTTTCTATCATCTATTTTTTGTTTGGTTCTTTAACATATGCTGATTGCTTCTTTCTGGTGTTATAAGGATAACTTAGATCAATGATTGACCAGTACATGAGGCTCTTGGTGGACATCTAACACAAACTATAACACTAGATACATAGATAGATAGATAGATAGATAGATAGATAGATAGATAGATAGATAGATAGATAGATAGATAGATAGACAGACAGACAGACAGACAGGCAGACAGACAGATAATATTGTATTCAGTGAACATATACTTCCTTGTGGATATTAAGTTAAATTCCATATCAGATATGATATAAGCAGAAAGAAAAGATTCTTCCAATTTAGCTGTGTTTGCAATATAGTTGAGTTCAGGTATACCACCTGAATCACAAAAGTAGTAAGATGCATCAAAAATAAACCCAAAAGTAGTTAATCATATAGATATTAGAATAATAGAAGCCGCTCACCTAACACAAGACTTCAGAAGTAAGGAAGACATTCTCTTAAACCAACAAAGAGCTTCAGAGAAGTCTTCATTAGAGTTTTGAGGTTTTTTGAAAGATGAACAAAAGTAAATTAAAAGAAAGGTAGATTTTAAGGCAAGCGAAATCTTATAAGTGAAACTAAAGAAGTAAACAATTAATTGGCCCATTGAGTCCATTGGCATTAATGGTTATGACTGATATGGACATATTCAGAGCTGCCATGGTTCCCTGTTCTTGGTTCTTTTCTTCTTTGCTGCTATCACAAAATCAACCAACAATAAATGCTGGCGTGGATGTGGGGAGAAAGGAAACCTTCTCCACCGTTGGTGGGATTGCAGACTTGTGCAACCATTGTGGAGATCCGTGTGGAGATTTCTCAAAAAATTAGGACTAGGGGTCCCATTTGACCCTGCTATACCCCTGCTAGGAATATACCCAAAAGAATTTTAAAAATCACATTGGAAAGACAGATGTACACCCTTGTTCATAGCAGCTCGGTTCGTGATAGCTCAATCTTGGAAACAACCCAAATGTCCATCAACTGGAGAGTGGATAAAGAAGATGTGGTTTTTTTAATAAAATGGAGTATTACTCTGCCATAAAGAATAATAAGATCGATGCATTTAGGTGCGAATGGAGACACCTGGAGGATATACTAATAAGTGAAATCAATAGATCACAGATAGGCAAATACCAGATCTTCTCTTTGACATCAACACCTGTGGGTGCAAATGAGCTCTACAAAGTATGACAGCTTTTATAGAGTGGGAAATTTCCATAGGAAATTTGGTGTGGGAATGTAGTGAGGGGAAGGAATAAATATGATACAGAAAGAAAATAAAAGAGTATGTATAAAGGGGGTGGGGAGGTGTGGGTGGGTAAGGATATGGGTAAAAATGAGAATTAACTTGTGTCATATACCAGTACAAATTCCCCAATGTTATACGTGATTGTGAGATGTATATAAATTGTACCAATAAAGAATTCAATTTAAAAAAAGTAAACAATTATATCACACAAGTGGTGGCTAAAGTTCTATTAGTACAGTCTAACACTGAAGTGTGGAGAATTAAAAAGTCTGGAAAGATTGGTAGGGATCAAGTCATATAAAATGTAGAAGGCTATATTAAAATCCCTATGTCTCAACAGATAATATTCATTATTATCTAAAATAGATATGGATTGTTATGCTAAAGTTTGTGATCAGTTCTTTTCTGAACCTGACTACTGTTATTTTGCATTTACTACATTATTCATTTTAATTTTATGCTACCCTAGAGATTTTTTACTCAAATATACCTTCTCATGTTTACTCTTATTTACTCTGCTAACTTGAGATGTTACTAAACCTCTTCATCTTCCTATGAGATATAGACAGAACTACTAGGTACACAATACATTATTTTCAAAACAGTGACTTGATGAATGGGTGATTATAAATGATTCTACCACTTGTTCACTGATTAAGATCTGTCATTTTATTTTATTAAATAATCCACTGATGTGTGATGTATTCTTTTAAACAATAAATGAATATTCTATATCATGTGCTAAACAGTCATAATCTTTTTTCTATTCACTTCAAACAGGGGAGAACATGAAGAGGACAGAACTAGGGAGAATGTGGAAGGGAAAGAAAAGGTCCGGGTAAGTTAATGTTGTTGGTATTTGTGGAGTGACTACCTCATGTCAGGCATTTGTTATACTACCCTGTGTAATTTTCACAGTACTTCTATAGGATGGTTCATTATTCCACATAGTTTAAAATTAGAACTTTAAAGTTTTAAAAGATATGATAGTTAATTTTACATTTCAATTTAGCTGGATTACGGTACCCAGATATGTGGTCAAATAGTAATCTAGGTGTCTCTTGTAAGGATGCTTTGGAAGAGATTACTATATAAAACAACAGATTTTGAGTAAAGCGTATTACCCTTCATAATGTGGGTGCATGTCATTCAGCCTGATAAAAGGTTCAACAGAACAAAATATCGACTTCTTCTAGCACAAGAAAAGAACGTCAATGGCCTTCAGACCAGATGCAGCGATGGTTCTTCCCTGGGTCGTCAGTGTGACAGTCTCCAGACTTAAACCTCAGCATGAGCTCTTCTCTGGATCTATAGGTGGCCAACCCTACCACAGATTCTCCACTTTTAATCCTGGATATATCTGCAAACCAGCACCTTAAAATAAGTCCAGTATATATATATACCCTATTTGTTCTGTTTTTCTGGAGAATTCCAAGAATATATTAACTTTATTTAACAAGGTCACTCAAATTAACCTTCCAACCAGAATTATATCCTTCCAAATCCAAGAAATCCACTACAAGATTTCCCATAAAATAACTTTAAGTGTTAATATTTTTAAAGGACAATAACATTTATATGATATTCTTTAACTACCTCAATATCTTTTTCTACTTTATTAAGCAGAACATACATTTTGCTATTTTGGAGCACTACTCAGGAATAATTACAAAAACTGAAAAAAGACAATTCTAAATTTACTGTCACAGGTAATTTTCTTTAGAAACACACTAAAAACTATATAAGGAAGGAATTAACTAGTGCATATAGGTACAACTATTTGCTTCTAAATATGGCAATAAAATCTAATCTCTGAGACATTTCTTCCAACAAATTTGTTTTAAATAAGTATGTTCTCCCATATTTAAGAGACACCTGAAATTCAAATGCCCTATGACTGGTGCCTAGATCATGAATATAGCAATAAATTGAAGAGTTAGATAAAAAAAAAATATTGAGCCAAGTTAATCTATCTTCACCTTCTTTAGAATATCCCACACAAGGGCCAGAGATTTAGCTCAGTGGTTTCAGCATCTGCCTAGCAAAAGTGCAAGGCACTTGCTGATTCAATTCCTGGTAACGATATACAATAATACTGAACATAGTGACTCACACCCACCAGCAATCAGTACCATACACCACAGTACTGGGCATGGTGGCTCGCACCTGTAATCCCACCACTCGGGAGGCAGAGGCAGGAGGATTGCTGAGTTCAAGGCTTTCCTGGGCTCCACAGTGAGCTCAGGGGCCTGAACTACAAGGCAAAACCCTGTGTCAAAAATAAATAAATAATTAAAAATAAGCATATATATAAGTACTGTCTTGAAGTACCTACTGACTGAATTTATCTACATTCCTCCATAGGAAAGGGATTAAGGATTTAGGATGTTTTCTTTAATTATGCTTATTTTTCAACCTTTATCAAAAAACTCAGTACAAGAAATTACCCATCTTTTTTTTTTTTTGTTTTTCTTTTTGAGACAGGGTCTCACTTTGTAGTTCAGGCTGGCCCTGAGCTCACTATGGTGCCCAGGCAAGCCGCCGCGAACTCAGCAATCCTCCTGTCTCTGCCTCCCGAGTGCTGGGTTTACAGGCGTGAGCCACCACATCCAGCATTGTGGTATGCGGGGTTGATTGTTGGTGGGCGTGAGTCTCCATGCCCAGCATTATATGTGGTTACCGGGGATCGAACTCAGGACCTTGCGCTTGCGAGGCAGGCACTGGAACCACTGAGCTAACCCTCTGGCCCAGAAATTACCCATCTTAACCATATAATTGCTAAGTAAATAATGCATATTTTACCTACAAATGTGTGGACATCTCATTATATAAAGTAACCTGTGCTCATTCCCTCCAGATATCTCATCAGAGGCAAATCCAGAAGTGTTTAACCTATACTTAACCTAAATGTATATTTAGATGGGATCTCAAGAAGCACAAAGAGCCAGTAAATAGAACTATCCAAGAATAGATGAGCTAATAAAGAGTATGTTCATGAAAAGGTACAGTGATAGCTGTAGGTAGCACTGATTATCTCTGAAATTCACACATAGTTTCCATATCTCCTTTAGCTTAGAGGATATGTCCTTCCTTATCCCTCTGATAACCTAAAAACTCCACCCAATTATAAACCCCCAAACCTTTATGAGATTTCTATCTCAAAGTGGATTACAAGCCAAAACTGCTCAGATAAGGCAAAGAACAGAAAGAGATGAAAATTGTAAATATATATGCACCAAATATTGGGACATGCAACTTAGTAAAATAAGTACTACTAGTCCTAAAAGATCAGATTAACATCAACTCAATTATATTGGGGAACCTCGATACTCTATCACAATCAATCAGTTGGACAAAAAAAATAACAAAAAATGGGAGAGTTGAATGAAACTTTGAACACATGGACTTAATAGATTTCTACAGACTGATTTACCTAACAACTGAATACATACTCTTATGAGGAACACATGGATCTTTCTTCAAAACATATCACACACTAGTCCACAAAGCATGTTTCAATAAATACAAAAAATGAAATTATCCTCTGCATATTATCCTATCATAATACAATGAAACTAAAAATCATTTGAGATTGAAACCACAGAAATTCTGGGAACACATGGAAATTAAAAAATACACTCAAGGGCCGGAGGGTTAGCTCAGTGGTTTCGGCGCCTGCCTCGCAAGCGCAAGGTCCTGAGTTCAATCCCCGGTAACCACATATAATGCTGGGCGTGGGGACATGCCCACCAACAATCAACGCTGCATACCGCAGTGCCGGATGTGGTGGCTCACACCTGTAATCCCAGCACTCGGGAGGCAGGGACAGGAGGATTGCTGAGTTCGCAGCGGCTTGCCTGGGCACCATAGTGAGCTCAGGGCCAGCCTGAACTACAAAGCGAGACCCTGTCTCAAAAGCAAAAAAAAAAAAAAAAAAAATACACTCAAATAATCAGTGGATCTTGGAAGAAATCAACAAAGAAATTAATTCCTAGAATCAAAGGAACATACCAGAACCTGTAGGACACAATGAAAATAGACCTAAGAGGGATGTTTACAACTATGAAAGCCCACTTGAGAAAGACAGAGCAAGCCCAAATAACCTAATGATTTTCTCAAAATTGTAGAGAAACAAGAACTCAAATCCAAAGCTAGTATAAGAAATTAGAAAGGGCCGGAGATTTAGCTCAGTGGTTCTGGTACCAGCCTAGCAAGTGCAAGGTCCCTGGTTTGATCCCTGATAACCAAATATAACAATACTGAGTGTGGGGATTCACACCCACCAGCAGTCACTATTATATACTACAGTGCTGGGTGTGGTGGCTCAGGCCTGTAATCCCAGCATTCAGGAGGCAGAGGCAGGAGGACTGTTGAGTTCAAGACTTGCCTGAGCCACATAGAGAGCTCAGAGCCAGCCTGAACTACGAATCGAAACCTTGTCTCAAACAAACAAAAACAAATAATTTATAAAGACCAGAACACAAATTAATGGACACACACACATAGTGAATTAAGAAATACATTTTGAAAGAACAACACAAACTTTACCAAAAATGGAAAGAACAGATCCATACATTAAATTCTTAACCTGTAGAACCTTAGAATATGACTTTACTTGAAAAGTTTTACAGATGTAGTGAAGTGAAAACCAAAATAAAAGCAGTTCAAAACCCATGTAACTAATATATCTGTAAGAAGAGCTATTTAGAGACAGACACAGGACATACGAACATGAAGCCAGAAGTCAGAGGATGCTTCTACTAGTCAAGGAATACAAAAGATTGCTAACAGTCCATCAGAAGGTAAGAGAGAAGCATGGCACAGGTTCTTTCACACAATACTTAGAAAGAACCCACCCTGCTAATACTGTGATCTCAGACATCTGGCTGCCAAAACTGTAAAGCAATGAATGTCTGTTGTTTAATCTACTCAGTTTGCAGTACCTTGTTATACCGCCCATATTAAACTAACACAATGTGTAACAAAGAACAAAACACTGCATGAAAAAGAGCTGGGGAGGTAGTTTAATATTACAGCACTTGTTCAGCCAGCCTGTGATTCTGGGTTTAATTCCCAGCAACCCAAAATATTGGGGGAAAAAAACCCTTAAAATACTCTTCAAAAAATTGATATAAACAAACATGTTTTAGTTATCAGAAGTTTTATAAAAACTGACACTGGGATATCTCTTCAGACAGACACACATATATGCACACATGTGTATATACATATTGATTTTCTCCATCATTAAAGTATATTTATGCTTACTTACAAAATAACATGTTTAATTTTTCAATAATATTCTCAACACATTCTGAGAATCTCCCATGTGCATTCACAGTGCATAGCTCAGAACATAAAAAGATTAACAAGAATAAAAACCTGGATAGGAATATATAATCCAGTCTTGATTTCCCTTTCAGAATAGCCACAGTATGTATCAATTATAAGGAAATGTTAACTTTAGTCTTATTATTCAATTAAATCTTTTCACTCTATATTTTTTTAAATAGGGAAGCTTCCAACTTTCCATCATTTTATAAGTATGTCATACATCAGGTACACAGAATTTATTAAAAATTTACAAATAGTGAAATCATTCTACTTCTGTCCAAAAATAATATCATCCATTATACTTTTAGTCATTTACAATAGTAACACATATTTTGAATTTAACTCTTTCAAAATGAACTTTTTACCCAAAAACTTTTTCCATTCTAGTAAAATATGAAGCAGACTGAATCCTGCTAAACTGTCAAATAAAGGTGGGTTCTGAAAAAAGACTTACCAGACAAACTCAAAGGTGAAGCTCTTTAATACACTTACCACTTTCAAAGCAAGCATCAAAGATAAGATGTCCTTTCTTGGGCTGTCCACAATATCCAGCAGGAAACGCCACGTATTTGTTGACATTTCCTCCAATGACATCATCACTTCCTATACTGCTCCCTATGTAAAAAAAAATAACTCATATTAAGCAGTAATCAGATCTTACTGAACAATAGAAGTCTAATAATATTTAAAATACTATCTTTTCACACACTGAGTGAACAAAAATATCCAGGCAAAAATAAATTAAGTACATATTGTGGTATGATGGAAAAAAGACAAATTTTGAAATTAGAAAGCTATAGGTTGAGATATTACCTCTAATCTATACAATTCTGTAAACCAATGTGACCAACTTAAAATCTTCCAACTCCTCTCACTCATAAAAGAGAAAATGAAACCCAGGTTGCAGAATTTTGTTAAAACAATTCAATTCAAAAATATTTGCTATCATTAATGAAACCCAAAAGTGAATGAGTACAGTTCTAGTACTGGAACCTATACAGAGGTCTTCAGTTAGTTCTTCCACGCAGTCCACCATGTCAAAGAAATCACTCACTAGAGGAGTGAGGGAATCTTGTGGACTACAGCCATTGGTGAGTTGGTGGAGTCAGATCCACCCACAAGAACCTGGACTCTTGCAGAGTTCAAACCTGTAGGGGCTTATTAATCTCAACTCAAGCATTATACTCAGAAACTAGATAAAGGATGATGGATGTCTCCTTGTGATTAATGTTCTTAGTTTGGTATATTGTTGTTGCTGATTTTGATACTGTCGTTACTCTTTTTATTCTGTCACTCTGACATAACTTTTTTTTTCATTTTTCTACTTTGTTGGTACTGAATCTGTCCAACTTTCTGGGTTCCTGTCCTCTTAATTGCTTTCATCTTTATAGAAGAGGGAAAATACTTTTTGTTTTGCCCCCTACTGCTAGGTCCCCCTGTTCTCCTCTTGTTCCCACACCCTCTCCTGTCTTCTAGTCAGAATCAATACCCAGAAGTAAAAGGCTTTCAGTCGGGCCGGAGGGTTAGCTCAGTGGTTCCAGCATCTGCCTCGCAAGCGCAAGGACCTGAGTTCAATCCCCGGTAACCACATATAATGCTAGGCGTGGAGACACGGCCACCAACAATCAACACCGCATACCACAATGCTGGACGTGGTGGCTCATGCCTGTAATCCCAGCACTCGGGAGGCAGAGA
>PVIC010033892.1:0-19899 GCA_004025085.1 Thryonomys swinderianus | reverse complement strand
TTTCACTTGTCAATTTTCAAACACAACTTCAGTAATTTATTCTAACTGTATGATGGGTGTCTCCTGAAAAATGCCGCACAGGTCATTTCCACAGTCAAGGTCCTCTCCTTGAATAATTTTTTTTAAAGGTACTATATTGTTTTCTGCCACCATTAATTATCAAGGGTTTATTTACAAGACAATAATTAATTATACCTCCGGGAAACTCAAGAATCAACATGAATCAAAGCAGGCTTGGTGGGGCCCATGGAAGTCTCACGTAATTAACCAGGGCACTGGAGACCAATTGTTTAGAGAATGATTTTGCTGGAGCTAATTGACACTAATTATTTAATCTGATTTTCTTCTTCCTAGTCATTCTTTTGCAGAGTCATTGCTTACTGCTAATGATGCACAGGGAACTACCAAGGTGCTCTGTGTTTCCATTCAGAGTGACCAGCCTTCCTCGAAGAGAATTGCTATTGATAAGTAATATTTCCTGGCATGCCATAGAATGCTACAGAAAACAAACCACAGAGGAAATCGGCAATACATATCAGGCAGCAACTTGGATTGGTGGTCATTGCCTCCAGGTTTTACTCCGAATTAGGTTAAATTCACTTTTAAAACGTGCATGGGAAGAATGCATGGCTTCTGTTTATTATTATGCATGAGATGAGGGGCAGACTGGGATATAATTGAAGGGAAAAAGACCAAGTTTATGAAGCTGCCTAAGTAAAAAGGAGTACTCCAGTAGAGTGTATGATAAAATCTAGAGGAATAAGGGCCGGAGGATTAGCTCAGTGGTTCTGGCGCCTGCCTCGCAAGCACAAGGTCCTGGGTTTGATCCCCGGTAATCACATACAATGCTGGGCGTGGAGACTCACATCCACCAGCAATCAATACCACATACCACAGTGCCGGGCGTGGTGGCTCACGCCTGTAATCCCAGCACTCGGGAGGCAGAGGCAGGAGGATTGCTGAGTTCGAGGCTTGCCTGGATTACATAGTGAGCTCAGAGCCAGCCTGAACTACAAAGCGAGACGCTGTCTCAAAAAAAAAAAAAAAATCTAGAGGAATAAAATCATGCATAAATACCCTCCACTCCGTGCAAGATCTGTGGTGATAGTTAAATGAGAACTCGAGAAATATGCTAGTTAACAAGGCTGGTGCCAAGTGGCTCTGAAGTCTGCCTACAGAGCGCTTCTTCTGCTCAGCATTGCTGTTCTATGTCAGCATTCACCATCGAGAGAATCGGAGGTAGGATTCATTTACTGATGTGCTTTTTGACCCACTGCCTTCTTAAACTTCCATTATACCCAAGTTTCTCTATTGTACACAAGATTCAGGCTCTTGGTAACATTCTGGCTAAGAAATTAGGACAATGCAATCTCTACTCACTTTGTAGTACTGTGAAGAATAGTAGGGTTGTGTTTGAATTCCTGCTGAGCACCTCACTGTCTTTAGGAATACCCCAGCCTCTTGGTGCCATCCTAGGCTTGTTGGAGGTAATCAGTTTATAAAGAGAAATGGTTAATTTTGGATAACAGTTTTGCATGTTTCCATCCATGAGTGGTCCGTTGTGTCTGGGCATATGGTGAGGCAGTGCCTTACGGTGGAAACACATAATGCTGGCAAACCTCTTCTTACCTCATCTCCGGGAAGCAAAAGAAAGAAGGAAAAGGGAGGGATCAGAGCTCACAGGGCCCTGCAAGGGCATTTTCCTAATGACCCAATGGCCTCCTAGTAGGTGCCACATCTCATGACTTCTCCCAGCTCCCAATAGCGTAAGCTGTAGACCAAACTTCTCACACAAGGAACTTGGGGGGACACCCAAGCTCTAAGCTATAGGAGACAGAAAAATAAATATTTCAGGATATTGTGAGAAGCACAGTGAAAGATGGCAGAACTCAGAGTGGAAGGACATCTACCCAGCCTGGGAAGTGGATTGGATTGGTTAAAGCACCCTAGAAAGGGGAGGAATCATCTCCTTGTTTGGATTGATTTTAGTAAGCATCATTAAACCCATCCTCAGATTTGGTTGCTAAATTTGCTTTATTTCCTTGTGAGCAAAGGAATTTAAGAAAATACCAATGTAAAGATAATTGTTCATGTTTTCTCCCTCCTAAGACTTTTATACTGGGTTTAAATGTAATAAATGCTCATATTATGATATATAGATAAGACATGAGGTGAAAAGAAAATAATAAAATTATTCTCTCTCTAAACAACTGTGATAAGCACTATTAATATTTTGATGTATTTCTTTCCAGGATTTTTCTAAATATAAAATATTATATAATTCAAAATATGTCTGAAATTGTATTACATATAGTTTTTATATCTGGCTTTTCTTCACTTGTCATTGTGTTTCAGCATTTTTAAACTATATCATTAAAAGTTCTTTATATTGCTAATATTCGTGCTATTCTATCATGCGGAAACTGCAAAATTTATAAAACCATTCTTCTGCGACTGGATGATTATGCTCTTTTCAGTGTTTAAAAGTATAAATCATTGTTTGCATTGGGGATAAGTTCTTCAGGCTTCATTCCAAGAAGAGAAATTAGAAATGGTCAAATGGTTTAGTGTTTTTTGCCTTCTATCCTCACTCTTAGGAAGACGGTCAATCAGGAACTGCAAGTGATACGACTTCTGCGTTAACTTCAGTCCTGACACACGGGCTGTCAAGAGGAGTCAACGTGAACTAATGAGAGCATCCGTGGAATCCCAGCAGGTCTCCGATGGCTCAGCAGGGAAAGGACGAAGAGCATGACCCAGTTACCTGTGGCTATTCTCACCTTTTGGTGAGCTCTTTCAGCTCTCTATTCTACATCCTTCAAGAAAAGTTCTAATGATAATTATGCAGATGTTTCAGGTTACTAATAATCCAAACATCCCATTTGTTGTACAATCAGGTGGTGTTAATTCTCCAAATGCCCATTCAGGAAACATTTGTTACCCATTCTCCGACAAGGGATGCTGAGAGACAAAGACAAATCTGCTTCAAGAAGTTTGGGGTGTCCCTTGGAATGTAGCAGAGGAACTGTGTTAGGTTTTGTTGCTGTGCCTGAGACAAACAACTCAAAAGAGGAAAGGTTTATTTCAGCTCGTGGTCTCAGTTCAGCGTCACTTGACTCTTGCTTCTGAGCCTGTGGTAAAGCTGAATATCATAGCACAGAATATATGGTGGAGCAAACAGCCCAGCTCACCTCATGGGAAACAGGCAGTGATAGGGCAAGAATGGCAAGAGCCTGAGAATGACCTACAGCTTTCAAAGACATCCTCAGTGAGCACCTCCTCCAACCAGGCTCCACTTCTTAAATTCTCTGTACCCTCCAACAGTACCATCTTCTAGGCACCAAGCTTTCAACACATCATATGGGGCACAAGGTACATTTAACATCCAACTCTAAGCACTATGCGATATTGATTTTCCGTTGATCTTCAGCACCAGGTAAAGGCTGCCAGGGTGTCAACATTAGCCATCCCCTTACGAACCGTGACGCTGGGGAACCACCCACATCTACGATTAGTAGAAGAGCTTCTGGCTCTGCCCAGCTCATACTTGGTTGGGGAGAGATAGATCCCCCACAGAAAGAGACACCACAAAGTACATTACACAGCGGTGCTCCTCAAATTTGACCATGCATCAGAACTACCTGTTAAGAAACCAGTTTCTGGGTCTTATTTCCAGAGAGTCTGATTGATTAGGTTGAAGACTGGCAACAAGAATTTGCAGGTCTATTCTGGTTTCGGATGATGCCTGTCCAGACATCTTATGCTGAGAGTCCCTGCCCTACTGGATTTAAATGGAAAGATGATCCAGCAACCAGATGTTGAGCAACATGTACAAGAAGATCTGAAGGTTAGTGATCACAGGTGAGGATGACAATAGATGTTCTACAGACACCAACGCGAGGGGAGACCTCATGGTGTCACAGAGAGTGGGTGGCTGAAGGAAGAAGTGAAGGGGATCCCTGAGGGATCTGGCTGTTAGAGACAAAGTGGCTAAGCTGACGAGCAAAAGCCACCAGCGTAAGAGACTAAACTGACAACAGCAGCGGGCTCTTTGACAACACCCAGTGAGTTAGTTATACGTTAAACCAGTCAAACATAAGACCCCACCAATTCATACTTTCTCATCTAGCAATACCAGCCCTAATTTTCTCTTACAATATAAATAATAGTGATAGATTACTAATAAAGTAGCCTGTTGTTGGATATTGGCTCACAGGAAACATGTCCTTTTCTTACATTTGTTCTCCAGATCAGAATTTTTGTCACATTTAAATGATCTCCTTCAAAGTACTTGCCACTTAGAAAGGGAGTTCAATATACCACAGCACCCAGGAAGATGGGTGGGCGGAACTCTGGAGCGATTGCCCCTGAGAGACGTTCCCTCTTGTCCAAGACTCAGGCCAGAGAATCGATGGAGAGTAAACCAGGATCAATTTTAATTGATTGTTCAGAGTTTTCAATAATTTGCATTCTTCCCTAATGCTTGACATAATAACTACTAGAGTCTGATGCCCTGTAATTTTAACTCTTGTTCTTAGCTCCTTTTACTGTACAGCAAACATTGCACCTAGGAACAGCACACTGCCCTTTATGTATGCTACTCCATCAGAGGAGATAGGAAACCAGAATGAAGAGCACATGTGATGAAATTTTCTTCTTTGTGTCTATACACACACACACACACACACTGTGCACACACAGGTAGACATGAGCTCCAGATGCTCTGGTTCTGGCCATGATGTCTTTTGCTGGTATTAAAATGTCTAAGTAACAAAGTTTTGCAAATATTAAATGTGCTTAAATGTATTGCTTAACTCATGTTCACAGACTTATACTTCTAAAATGATTTCATGATGTTGATTGGCCAAAGCAAGAGAAAGACACATTAGAAATTTTTGTATTTATATTTGTTACAGAGATTGGCCTGTAGTTCTCTTCTTGTGGTTGGGTCCTTTTCTGGTTTTGGAATAAGGGTAATGCTGGTTTCAAGGAATAAATTTGGGAGTACATCTTCCCTTTCAATTTCACTAAAGAGTTTGAGGAGTATTAGTATTGGATCTTCTTTACATAATTTAGTGGTGACTCCATCAGGTTTTTGCCTTTTTTTTAATTGGTAGGGTTTTTTTTTCTTATTATTACTTCAGCTTCATTGCCTGTTACTGGATTATTCAGGGTCTCTATATTTTCTCGGTTCATTTTTGATAATTTGTACTCATAGAAGAATTTATCTATTTCTTCTAGATTCTCCAATTTTTTGGATTTCTATGTACTCTCATTAAACTCATACTATAGAAAAGTTGGAATTCATATTCCCATTTTATAGATGATAAAATGAATATTGAGGCTTAGGAGGTTTGAATTTTTCCCCCAAAATTTGTCTGCTGCATACTTAATAATCAGTTTATATGTTGAAACTATTAGGAGGTCGGTTCTTTGGGTTAGATAAGGTCATGAAGGTGTAGTCCCCATGGTGGGAATAGTGTCCTTATAAGAAATGGAAGAGCAATTGAATATAAAAGTTCTCACACTCTCACCCACATGATGCCTTCCATTATGTCCTGATATAGCACTAAGTTCCTCACCTGATGTGGGCCCCTTGAACTTGGGATTCCCTGACTCTAATATTGTGAGAAAGGAACCTCTGTTCTTTGTAAATCACATGACTGGTGGTGTTCTGTTACAGAATTACAAGACAGAGTCAGACAGCAAGGATCTAGTTAATGTAGTCAAGCCCAGATTTCTTGGGTCCAGAGATCATAATCTGTCTACTCTATTGCACAGCTATTCAAATGTTTCCCTTTTCACCCATTTCTTGATAGTAGTTTCTCCGTGTATATTGAGAAGAACAAGGATTCCATTTTGGCATTTCTGGCTCATTCTCTGGTACTTCACCTCCTAAGTTTAAAGCTTGAAATCATGAGTCAGTTGGAGCTGGTTATTAGACTGCTTTTTGGGACCGAGCCTCTCTGTTCATGTTCTCAGACCCAAACGTTTCAGCTCCTGGGAGTGTTTGAGTGCTTCTGATCCAAAGGAATGACAGTGATTCTCATCAACTTGTATATGTCCATTTTTAGGAATTGCTTTCTTTTTTGGAAATATTTGCTATGGATCATCAGGAACTAAATTCATCAGTATATTATATTTCAGTCTACCTTGGAATATAAATAATCAATATTAGTTATTAATATCTAGCAGGATGATGGGATAAAAATCACAATTCAATTTCAGGGAAATATAATAAATTATAACTATTATGAATCTTTCAGGAAAGCCCTGGTGTTCCAAGGCAAATTTGATTCAATATTTGACTTGTTCTTTTACCACTAACAGCCAAAAGCACCTTAAGCCATTAGTTATTAGTAGTATTTTGCTTAACTGTCAGCCAAATCCTCTTTACCTATAATTGGTGTACATTTCTTGGGAAAAAAATTATGAAGCCAATATTAACTGATTTGATTTATTTCGCTTCTAATAATTCTCTTACTTTACTCATTTTTCAGTTCACTGCATCTAAGCTGTTGAATTCTATTAAGAAGGCCTATTTTTGAAATGACCACAGAAATATTACTGTTAACTTTCTGAATAATATAGTACCTCAATTCATGTTAGTTTGTGTTCATTGAACATGCTGCTTTTTTATTGTGTAAATATGACACAGGTATATTGATCTCTTAAGTGCTTAATCAAACTCTATTAATACTGTTAGCCTGCTCACCAGAAAGGGTATGGCTCTGAAATATTTGCATCTCTAAATCAAATTTAAATGATATAATTTATCACAAGATTATTTTTCTGGGTATACTAGGAGTTTATCCTAGCTTTTTGTGTGCTATGTTCTCAACCATCATGTAGGCTTTGTCTAATTCTATGTAAAGTATGTTGATTTATTAGAATGTTCACTCTATGATAAACTTATAATTGAATGTTCTTGAAAAAATGAGTTTCATTGATCCAGTCAATGACCACAGATATTACTGAAGTAAAGCTCTTAACAGTGTTGGGGGGGATTTTGGCCATGATCAATGTCTCTGAATCTTCCTTTGTATTTCTGTTTTGTTTTGTGGTTTGTTCTTTTAGTGAAATATGCATTGATTTAAATCTGCAGCAAATTTAGTGTGCTAAATTTATCTTGACACATAGCTTTATTTCTTGTCTTGTGATGCAAACTTTGTTTATTATAGATTAAAAACATGCTGTGATAGTTATTGAAATAATCTGTTTGTACTTAAATCAACATGCATCAGCTTTTGATAGTGAGTAAAGTGAAAAATTAAATACATGGCCCTTAAAATAATTGAATTAAGATTCTTTATTTTAAAAACTATTACAAGAATCTAAGTGGATGCCTTCACAAAGAATTTTGCATTTTCTGAAAACAAAAGGTGAAGACCAACACATTCCAGCCTTTTCCATGTGTATGTGAGTAGGAAATGACAATTGACATGGTGAGTCTGACCTCCATTCAGTCCTGGACATTCTCACAGAGAGCGGCTACTGTTTAGGCAACTTAACTCCCTGTTAAACCCCAAAGAAACGATCCAGAAGTAGTTACCAATGTAGGCTATTTAATCAATCTTCTGATTTATATATCATAGGAAAATGTAAAATATACAGGTTAATGTTAGTTTGTTAGAATTATAGAGAAGGAAAAGGGGAGAGAGAGGGAGAGAGAGAAGGTGAGGGAGGAGAGAGAGGGAGAAGGAGAGAGAGGAAGAGGGAGAGAGGGAGAGAGAAAGAACGGTCCCACAGCATACAGAATTATGGTGTGGTTTCTGGTTAACGAGAAGTTACCTGAGAATGTTGGATTTTATGTTGTGTGTTGTTACGTTACATCACGTCACAGGCTTTTGTTTATTTATTTGTTTGTTTGTTTGTTTATTTATTTATTGTGGTACTGGGGATCAAACTCAGGACCTTGTACTTACGAGGCAGGTGCAGTGTCACTGAGCTAAAATCCCTGCCCACTGTTATTTACTATCTACACCAAAGTGAAATTTTTTCTTTGGGTATAAAGGAAATAAAGAATACCATATATGACTTAAAACTAGGTTAAGCAGTCTATAAATAGGTACACAGTCCAACATTCAAAAGGTTTCAAAAGGGATTTGAAATAGGTGCTGAACCTTTAAGATGAAGAACTAGGTTACTGATCCTTAGGGGCAACCAGCTCCCTGTTTCTTGTATATCTTTGTAGAGAAATAAAGCATTTGTACATGTACAAATATGTATATGATCTGTTTTTATATATATATATGCATGTCTACCTACACTTATGCATGTGCTCACACATACAAATGTATATAAATGGTAATATGTTGTGCAGTGCTCATCTTGATTGTTGTATAACAGTATTTTCTTTTCTTCTTCTTTTTTTTGAGACAGGGTCTCACTTTGTAGTTGAGGCTGGCCCTGAGCTCACTCTGTAGCCCAGGCAAGCCTGGAACTCAGTAATCCTCCAGCCTCTGCCTCCAGAGTGCTGGGATTACAGGTGTGAGCCACCACGCCCGGCCTAAATCTAAACTTTTAAAAATGATCCTCATAACAAATAAAATGCTACTGGGAGACTATTAGTGGATTGCAGTGATGAAGGTACTGCATTTAAGTTACAGACTAAATGTATTATAGTACTCATAATAAGGACAAGTAGTATCTATCAACATGAACACATATAAGCGCCTCATTGATGTCTCTGACCAGGGTGGAACACTTGTCTGTCTTTACCAGGGAAAATCTCCCAGGGAATTTGGTCTTTTTCTTCCTCTGGGTCTGTAAAACTTAGAAAAATGGTTGGCAATAGTGGCAAATTGTTTTTCCCGGCAGGTATTGTGCCACTAAGCTATACCTCTGGCCCTTCGCAGATACTGAACTGAGAACCAGAAATATATATAGATCGCTTTCTATAACAAGAGAGAAAAGTTGTGAATATTCACATAGTAGCAATCTGTCCTTGATAGAGTTATTTCCCATTTCCTTATATTTGGATGGGCACTTATTAAAGATGTAATGTGAAATTAATATTATTGAAGAAAAACCTAGATTTTACCATTAGGCTTTTTAATACAGCTCCTTGAGAGAAACTGTCTATGTTTAAATATTCTTAGACCATGACTATTGCTAAAATCGCACATTATAATGTGGTAATTGTATTTAGCTAGCTGTCTTTTGTTTTGGAGGGCTGGGGTGTAGATACTTGCGAATGTAGAATTTAACACCTGAAGTAGTAATTATGTGTACTTAGAAATTACAGGGTAGGAATTGGAAATTGGAACGGAAAAGGCAGGTTATACAAAATAATATGCAACATATAGATTTATGTGTTGAGTACTGTGGGGACACATGGCAAAAAATGCTTTTGATACCTTCAAACAAAGTTGCTAACTTTCTTAATTCTCTCCCGCCTCCCTTCCACCTCCAATTCATCAGAAACAATGAGGTAAAGTCAAGGAACATGATGATGGTTCCAAAATGCCACAATATTACCACTGAATTTAATGCTGCCTCATAAATTTAGATTATCTAGGAATATGGCTTTATGTATATACCGCAGTGTCTTCACAACGAAGTATGTTATTTGGACTTCGTTAACTTTTTTCCCACGTTGGCACCATTTTGTATTATAAACACAATGCTTGAGATGACTAAAAACAACAGCTGAGCACGCCAGCTGAGCCGGAAGTGGCTAATCGGAGTAGGTGAGTCTATCTCGAAACACAGTGAATGCTACACAGTTTTCTGGGAAAACTCTCCCTGTAAGCAATAGTGAGGAATGAGGCCTTTGAAGTTCACAGACATACTGTGATCTTGTCCCCAGCACACAGTACGTTTCGAGTGAATTAATAAGTGAAGAAGAAGAAAGTGCCTTCTCTCTGAGGCGACAGTAAGAGGAGCTTTGCAAAGGTAACAAGTGGACAACGTCTGTCCAAGTGCTGAACTTCGCGAAGGGTAGGAACTGAGTGAATTATTAAGTAATGCCCGTGATATCCAGCCTCAACTCCATTAGGCCCCAGGTTAAAGGGTGAACAGTTAATTTCATAGCTGGACTAAATAGTTATATCGCATATCAGTCAAGGTGATATATGCCTCGAAATCCCATGGAAAGCACCCAAGGGCAGAGGCCAGTAATCATGATAAGCTTGACTAGAAAAACTGTTAATAAAGTGGGTCATGGAATGTTTTTTTTTTTCAATGCCAAGAAAATAATATAATAAAGAGATTGTATCTTGTCCCGTTTCCTTTGAAAATGCTTTTAGTATTCGGTTCTGCTCCATCAAAGGACTTAGGAATATTCTAACTGAAAGTTTCTGTGTTTTACATTCAATGCTTATTAAAGTGGGCACTTGCTGAGCTTATTATCAGATTAAAGCCCCTATGAATTAAAAGGGAGATGAAATCCCAGCTCTCGGGAGGCAGAGGCAGGAGGATTGCTGTGAGTTCAAGGCTAGTCTAGCCTACATAGTGAGCTCAGGGCCAGCCTGAACTACAAAGCCAGACCCTGTTGAGAGAGAGAGAGAGAGAGAGAGAGAGAGAGAGAGAGAGAGAGAGAGAGACAGACAGACAGAGAGAGACAGAGAGAGACAGAGAGAGAGAGAGAGGGAGAGAAAGGAGTTTTTTGGATTTTGTAAAGATCTTTATATTAGGAAAACTGACAGTTACTAAAGTTTTATTTGAGGATAGTAAATGGGAAGATTTCAGGGTGAAAATGAAGTGCAGATAAATCATAATGGAAGAATGCTTAGTAGATGAGGCTTTAGAATTTCACAAAGAGTTTTCAGTTATAATATGCAATTAAATATATTGGAGAAGCTATTGAAAATAAAACATAGTTACACACTGTTAAAGAAATGAGGCCTGGAAGCAATATCCACAATTAACATCAGGTTAGTTCATCATCTTCTTTGATTTACAGTGATTTAACAATGGAGCACAGCACACATTTTCAAAAATCCAATTGCTAATCTATTTCAGGTCAAAATGAATTGGAACACTATTAGAATTTCATCTTGGTGTCCTGACCTAAAAAGAAAATGCATGTACCAGTGCTGTGAAGTTTGCATTTCTTCTAGGAAGCACATAATGTTCCAGAATTGTTTTCTGTCAAAGGGACTCCGCCTTGCTGCCTAAGGCCCTCTAATGTATGGGAAGCATGGAATTCTCTTTAGAAACCTACCATTTCTTGTAAGATGAAATTCATACTTTGGGGGCACGGTGATTTTAAGGATTTGAGGATGAGGATTAAAGCTCTATGTAGTAAAGCATATCTTATGCTCTTGTCCAGGGAGCAAATATATATTGCATAACTGTTGGATGTGAAGCCCTGAGTGGACACTGGTGTGGAGAGAGACTATCTGAAAGAAATATCTGTTGCCTCCAAGGAACACACAATCTCAACTGTTAGAAACAAGGCACTTTCTCCATGTACAACTGAAAATTAAACAATAAATCCCCACTTTTCATGATTATGTGCACACCTCAGCACTCACTGAATTTTAAAGGTATGTAATATATTATATTGTATTGTATATTTGTGACATACTGGTGTCATTTTACAGTTAAATCCTTAAGAATAGAGATTATTGGGCTGGAGATTTAGCTCAGTGGTTCCAGTGCCTGCCTTGCAAGCACAAGGTTCTGAGTTCGATTCCCTTTAACCACATAAAATGCTGGGCCTGGTGACTCATGCCCACCAGCAATCAATACCGAATACCACAGTGCCGGGCGTGGTGGCTCACGCCGGTAATCCCAGGACTCAGGAGGCAGAGGCAGGAGGATTGCCGACTTCGAGGCTTGCCTGGGCTACATACTGAGCTCAGGGCCAGCCTGAACTATGAAGCGAGATCCTGTCTCAAAAAATAAATAAACAAATATAATAGAGATTATTTTTTTCTACCTTTCCTAAAGGCCTTATCATAATAAATGTACCTTATCAAGACTTGTTCATGTGTTTGTTAAACTCACATGGTTTTAACCTTGGAAGAGGATTTAAACACCATTTTATTGAATCTCCTAGTGTACAGGTGAGAAAATGGAAGATTTAGGGGATAAAATACTAGAAAGCACTGTAATAATACCGTTGCCACCTTCACATAGCTAGTGTGGTCAAAACTGGGGTTAAAAAAAAAAATCCTGTGGCTAGAATTTAGACTTTCTAGATCGACAAGGATCTCATTCTAGTGAAAAACTGGCTACCGTGTAAAGAGCTTTGGCTTTGGATGAATGTTGCCTTGAATTTATTACTGTTGCTTAGTTGCACAGTCTTTGCCAATTTTTCTCTTTCCTCTAGGCCTTGGTTTTCTCACAAGTACACCAGAGTTAAAATGAAACATTCCTCTGAGAGTTTTTAATGAGGGTTAAGGAGGATAAGATATGTAAAATGTTTAGCACACAGAAGCTCACACCTGATAGCCTCTGACTGTGTGGATAGCCTCTTTGATTTTAGTAGTACATGTTTGTAGTTTGTGAAGTTTGGGGACTAGTACATGTACATAATACAGTTAGTTTTGTTTTTGTTTTTTTTTTTGAGACAGGGTCTTGCTTTGTAGTTCAGGCTGGCTCCGAGCTCATTATGTAGTCCAGGTAAGCCTCGAACTCAGCAATCCTCCTGCCTCTGCCTCCTGAGTCCTGGGATTACAGGCGTGAGCCACCATGCCTGGCTAATTTTTTTCTTTTAATCTTCTACCCCTTCCTACTTACCCTGCTCCCTCTTCTTCTGAATCCCCTTTCCGCAGTTTCACTCTTGCTGGTATTATTCATCTTAGCTCATGTTCTTAACCTGTCATGTTTACCTTCCTGGAGCTTTAGAATCCTGTACTTGGCATAACTTCATTCTACTTACCCCACCTTCCTCGCTCCCTTTTTCTCACCATCTCCTGGATCCTTCCTACTTTTAAGAGATATATTTACCCCTAATCGTGCTCTTTATTTGTATTTTGCCTTTCTTACAGAGAGACACTATATGGTATCTAAGCTGTGCATCAGACTTACTCAACATTGTGTTTCTCAGGTATAGCCATTTTTGTACAAATGTATTGGATCTGTCCATCTTTATAGCTGAGTAGTATTCCATTATGTATAAATACCACATTTTCTTTATTCATTCATCTGTTGACGAGTATACAGGCTGATTCCAGGATATTTAAAATAGAGCCCCAGAGGCACACACACAAAAAAAAAACCCAGCAAGAATCAGCAGACAGAATTACATTAAATTAGAAGACTTCTGCACAGCAAAAGAATCCATCAGAAGAGACAACCTGCAGAATGGGGAAAAATTTTGCCAGGTTTTTCTTAGAGAACTAATATCTAGAACATAAAAAATAACTAAGAAATATATTACACTACCTAAAATAAATGACCCAATCAAGAAATGGGCAAGTGAAATGAATATGTACTTCTCAGAAGTACAAATGGCCAACAGATTTACTAAGAAAAATATTCAGGGGGCTGGAGATTTAGCTCACTGATTCCAGCATCTGCCTTGCAAACATAAGGTCCCAAATTCGATCCCTGGTAATCACATACCACAGTGCTGGCCTGGGTAGCTCACGCCGGTAATCCCAGCACTCAGGAGGCAGAGGCAGGAGGATTGCTGAGTTCCAGGCTTGCCAGGGCTACAGAGTGAGCTCAGAGCCAGCCTGAACTACAAAGTGAGACCCTGTTTCACAAAAATAAATAAATAAAAAATTCAGTATCTCTGGCCATTAGAGAAGTGCAAACTAAAGCAATGCTAAAATCCCATTTTACACCAGAAAGAATGGCAGTCATGATGAAGTGAAAAACGACAAAGGCAGGCTTGGCTGCTCTGCAAGTCACCCTTGTACAATGTTGGTGAAAGTGTAAACTACGACAACTCACTATGAAAATCAGTATGGAGATTCCTCAAAGAACTAGAATTTTGTTTCATATGACCCAGCTCTTTCCCTGCTAAGCACCTTCCCCAAAGAGCTAAAGGCTTCTCACTGCAGTGAAACGTGCACACCGGTCCTCCTAGCAGCACCATCCATGTAGCTGCTTCTCAGTGTGAAATAAGTTGGGCTGCAGAGAACCAGGCTTATCTCCAGCTCCCAACGAGAGGCAACTGGAAACCGTCCATACACTTTCACAGGTAAAAAGCTCATCTTGTTCTTCTACAATTCACAGGTGTGAAGCAGAATCTAATTTAGACGACACAAAAATTCAGGCAACTAATTTCAACATTAAAACTAAACAGATGTCTTTGGTTTTTCGTTTTTTGTTTTTTCCTCCAAGAGGGTGAGTTTGTTCTAACTGCTGCAAGGTGGTTACACCTTCCTCTTGCATCAGTGAGCTATTCAAGCTCCTCCCACGCATGTGGGAGAGGATGGTCTGGCCCCCAGCAGACAGAAAAGCAGTTGTAAGAGGATGATAATATTATTGGCTCTTTCTTTCCCCTAAAAGGTTTCATTATCTCACACTTTTACTCTTGGCAATTGTTTACCACCTGCTAAATAAAGAGTACCTAGAAAAGGAGTCTTTATATTTAGCAGCACCTGATTGGGTGGGCCTTTATCTGGGATTGACAGTGAGCGATCAGAGAAGGATAAATGTGTTGAGTAAAATCACTTTTATCCCATTGTCATTTTATGTACTTATCACCTAGCCATATCAGTTATTAAGAGGGGTATATGTATAATTTAATAAATACATATGGAATAAAATATATGTTAACAAATGTATATGAAATCAAATATATTTAAGACATGCTCAGGAAATACAATATTCCCACATAAATAAAGCATATGATTTGAGACACACTTTATGGTAGGGTACTAAACAAGTTCTTATCATGCTTCAAGTTCTAAATTAAAGTGTTGAGTGAAAGATTTTAATGCAGTTACTAACAAAAAATTTTTACTTTTTTTTTTTTTTTGAGACAGGGTCTCGCTTTGTAATTCAGGGTGACCCTGAGCTCACTATGTAGTCCAGGCAAGACTCGAACTCAGCAATCCTCCTGTCTCTGCCTCCCGAGTGCTGGGATTATAGGCGTGAGCCCACCTCACCTGGCAAAATTTTTTCTTTTTAATGAATGCATTCTGATTTAGGAAAGAATATGCTATATTTTAAAAACAAGACTGGAAAAGATGTTCATAGAGTTCAAGATAGCTATTCCTGCTAGGGGTAAAGGGAAAAAGAGGTTTCAATATATTATTTTGTACTAAAACACTAGGAATTAAAAAATATCTTAAAATATAATTAGAATCTTAGAACAAAAAAATGGAGTTCTTTAGAATGTTAAATTGTTTTTCTGCATTATTTAGATTAGTACTGTTCCATAAAAACTTCCTGTACTGATGGAAATATTCTATTCCTGTGGTATCCAGTAACACATCAATTTAAATTTTAATGTGGTTAGTAGGCATACTACAGTGGACAGTACAGCTTTAGACCATGTAAAACATTCTACATCTTCTGTATGACTTTAATTTGAGAGAATACTATCTTCTTGTTCTTCTACTGTGAATATGAAACTAAACTCTTTGAAGAAAACCAAATAATCTCTTAGTGATTTCCTTAAGGATGGTAAAGGGCAACGGAAACTGAGTGAGGTATTGGGGAGGGTGAAGAAAAACACCTTGTCTGTGTTTACACTTGAAAGCGGAATGAGGAAAAGGTCACTTTAAAGCCGTTGAGTATCTATAGAAAGGGAGAATCAAAGGCTCTCCAAGTACTCATGGGGGGTACTTTGAATTTGGTAACAGATTTGATAACTGAAGAATTAATTTCCCCAGTGACTCAACTGATACAGAAGAGTTTATCTTTTTCAGAAAATTAAGAGTAAATTGATTGGCTCAATAGACTTACTGACTCCAGCTAGATAAGTATTTGCTGTGTTTATTAAGTTGTTTATGTAGTGTAATAATACAAGTGATTTAATAAAGATAAGACTTCAGATAAATGTCAACACACTTCCCACTCTGCAGCTGGTTCATTTCAAGCAGTTAAAATAAATTAAAAGATAAAACACTACTCACAAAAAAATTGATCATTGTCCAAGGGAAATGCTTAAAATGGGAAGAAATCTTCCACTTTCAGTACACAAAGGCATATACGTAAGTGTAGGAGAAGCATAATCTAGAGATTCTTTACCTGGAAGGATAAAGGCAGGAAGATGTTTTGTAGTGTTTCCCATAATTAAAAAGATTTAGTTTGTAGACAAGTATTAATGGCAGAGTTATAGTCCAAATAATGGGGATCTTTGAAAGAGACAAAACAAATGTTATTAATTCTATTATTCATCTTTTTTTGCATATATCAAGGCATAGCTAGTCAAAGTTTAGTAAACTATAAAATGCAGATATTGTGATTAGAATTTAAATAACAGGGCTGGCAATTTAGCTCAGTGGTTCTGGTGCTTGCCTAACAAGCACAATCCCCAGTAACCACATATAACAATACCAGGTGTGGTGACTCACGCCCACCAGCAATCAGTACCACAATGCTGGGTGTCGTGGCTCACCCCTGTAATCTCAGCACTGGGAAGGCAGAGACCCTGTCTCAAAAAAAAGATTAAAAAAAAAAAAAAGGAAAGAAAACTTAAATGACATAAAGTAAAAAAGAACTTAAATAACAAAAAAATCAACCTTTGCCCAATCTTCTCTGCTTACATTGCTTTGGGGAGAAATGTTATGTATTTACTTGTTATAGTTCTCTAGGACACAATCTGACATATGAGAAATATTATAGAAAGATGATGACAGAAAAATGGGTCTTTATAGTGAACGAATTATTTCAGTCATATTATCTTCTAGATAGGGTTAGACAAACTTCACTTCCTTATTTCTGTCAAAGCACTAGTGTGTAGCCAAACCCTTCTTAGTCTCTCTCCTGGCTATGCTCCTTTATGAAACCATAGCAATGCACAGACACAAGTGACTAGATGACGCAGGTGACATAGGTGACGCAGACCAATCATACCTTGCTAAATGCTGCTTCCGCCCTTGCATCCAATCATATCCGGATTGCTGTAAACACTGTGCCCACCCTCTATCCAATCAGATCCCAAGGCACTCTATATGAGTGCAGGTAACATCTGTGATATAAGAGAATTAATAAAGAAGCTTACCAACCACGCGGAGCCCCGGTTGCTGAATTCCACATCACTGCTCACCCTCCCAAGGCCATCAGATTACAGCGATGGCATGGTAAATGGACCAGGCTGGATTACAACTGGCCGGTAACCAGACCAGGCTGAATTACACCAGGTAATTACTCCTAGTATTTGGGAGGCAGAGGCAGGAGGATTGCTGAGTTCCAGGCTTGCCTGGGCCACATGATGAGCTCAGGCCAGCCTGAAGTACAAAGTGAGACCCTGTCTCAATTAAAAAAACAAAAAGCACCAGGATACATCCCTGCCATTTCACTATTTCTTGCAATCTAAACCCTTATCAGAGTGCTTAGCACATAGTTCTTCAAAGAATATTTAAAAATTTGAAGCACTGTTCAGTTTAGAGATGATGGCCCCGTGGGCCTATGGTGAGTTGTTGATTAATTTTAAGCCACTGTGCTTTCTTACACAACCCCAAAGTAGCTGTCCCAAAACTAAGTATTGGGTTGAACCATAAAGCGTGATCTAAATGATGTTGAGTTCTTGGTTTGATCAGAAAATTTATTGCAGTTCCAGGTTAATTATTGTCTTCTTGAGAAATTCAGAGTTTTGCCCAATATATTGCATAAAATGACATTCAAATCCTTAATGTACACTAACATTAGGCATTTCACATGCCTTAAATGAGACATATGCCTTCAATGAGATGTCTTACCTGCTCTATGAATTAAGAAATTGACTTTTGTAATCAGGTGTGGTAGATTGAGTATATCTGACACAAACCCAGTCTGTTCACAAGGATTGGTTGTAACTCAGGTTGGTCAACTGAAAGCTCAGGCTTCTCTACATGGCCTTCAAAGTCTTTCTGTATGAAGGCAGATGTCAGTGTCCTTAGAGAGACATTGACCAAAGATTTCTCAGTTAACCTCACACAGGAAAAGATATTGTACTGTTCCTAAGTTCCTTAAGGGTTAAATCTGTATCTGAGATCATCTGAAAGCACAAGTAGCCAGCATTTGGGTTGTAACTCAATATTCTGGTCATAAATTAAAACTAGAATTCTAATCGTAACCCAAATTGTTTGGATGTTAGGATAGTCGTAACATGCGTATCTACTGTACTGGTCACAAGTTCCTCCCATTTCCTATATTCAGTCCCCTGGGCCACAAGCCTTGATGTCTTTTCTATTCAGAATTGGAATGTCTTTCTCTAGACCTTGATCTGGGCTGATTTGGGTACTTGTTTTACCGTAAGAATTTGTTGTGTCATATACTGGTACAACTTCTCCATGTGGAGTGTAATTGTGATGTGTATATATAATGGTACCAATAAAAAAAAAGAATTTGCAAGATGTGGCACTGTGTAAATTACGTTAACTAGGGCAAAAAGGACTCCATTTTCTGCTTTTATATTTCTAGAATGCTATCCTGAAAACTCCAGGTGAAAAAAATTTTGTTTACTGGAGAATAAGAAATGATCAGGTAGACTGAGGCTTCTCTGCTGACAGCCGGGTATCAGGAACAAGAATGATGCCTCCTTGGACTGTCCAGCCTATCTTTTTGTCTGGCTGAGGGTAACCAGAGGAGCAAGCCCAGGCAGTCAGTAGGAAAGTTATTTCAGTCTGGCACATTTCATAGAAGTTTATGAAAGGGCCACTGAGAAGCTGAGGGAAGCACTGTTCCGGGGCTCCAGTGTGAGCTCAGAGAGTGTAGGGAGAGGTGAGGAACAGAGATCCATTGCTCATTTCCAGATCCTTTTGGGCTTTGGAAGGTTCTTAAGTCCTGATATTGACAATGCCACACGTAACTTAGTAGTGGATGATACATTTTAAAAATTTGTACAGTGCCGGGGTGTGAAAGGAAAATTACATGATTAATGCCCATACTTTATTTCCAGTTTCCTCATTCTGTTCATGTAAATGTATGCAATACATGTTACTAGCTGTAGAAATTAAAATTATTTTCTTTGAGAATCATGGGAATTCAGTCATTTGAAGAATAAGTGATTAGAATTTCCAGAGATTCTGTACATGGGAATTATCCATCTTAATTTCCTAACTTTTACATAGCCATAGGGAAGGAAATAATTTTCAAAATGTTGAATTAAACACGTACTTCTTGTCATTGTGTTGTGGTTGTTTTTGTTGTGGATGTTGGTTCACACTGCTTGGAGCTACTACATTTAAAGGTGTTTTTCCTCAAAGCAGAAAAAAAAATTTTAACAGAGGAAAGATAAGGAAGTAGTTTAAAAAAGTCACTCCTTAGTGCAGCTTGCTGTATGACTACAATATAAAAAAGTGTTAAAAGTTATCTGGTGAACCTTAGAATAGTTTTAAAAGTATGTCCAAATTAATCAGTATTTCCCCCAATATCCTAACAGTAAAAATTGCCACAAGAATAAGTATCGTTTCATTGAGCTGTAGGCAAACGGAAAAGGCTTCTTGATAAGATGTTTTCCAATCTCTGTGCGGAGAAATAATAATCTTAAAAAGATACTGTGTTTAGAAAGTAGGAAGAAAAGTCGGAAGATTACAAAACTAGACGCAAGAACTCTACCAGCTGATAGAAAGTTCCAAAAGTCAATAAATGAAGCTAAATACTACTCTTCTAATACCATTTTTCTGGTAAGATAAATAGGGTCCTTTCCCTTTAAATTCTCATTTGACAGTATCCCAGCACATGTCTTGGCTATTAATATACTCGGCCAACCTGAGGGAGACTTTCAAAAAGTGGTTCTTAAGACACTGATGTTCTCATCTCTAAACACATGTGTCATTTGGACACAAGCACTGAATTTAAGAGATAGTCACTTTCTCACCACCGAGGAGCTGGTAAAAAAAC
>PVIC010033891.1:0-11766 GCA_004025085.1 Thryonomys swinderianus | reverse complement strand
GCAAGTCTTTCAAGGGCCGGCTCTATCTATCTGCCTACATATGTCTAGCTGGCTTTTCTACCTATAATAGTACCAGTGATCGAATTTGGGACACTGGTTTGCAAGGCACATGCTGGAACCACTGAGCTAAATCCCAGCCCACTCCTGTGGTTTATAATTCTACCTGAGTTAAGCTCCTAGTTGAATAAGGAAAGTTTCTGAATGTGGAGATCTAATCAATATCCTCATCTTCTCTGATCTCTCAGGCATTAAATTAGCTAGGTGCCCCCGTCTGGTCTCCTGTGTGGCTGGCACACTGGTGACCATTTTTCACAGTGCTTTTTAGGAAGCTGTAAAGATCCTTTTCCTTCCTTCTCAAAGGTTCTTCTGGCTTTGCTGGTGATTGTGACGCTTGGATTAGGCTTGGGGCTGGGACTGAGAAAAGCAGATGACAAAGGTATGTGCAGCTCTAGTCTTCAAAAGCTTATGCTCTTCCTCTTCCTCCTCCTCCTCCTCCTCCAACCCCACTGAGACTCCTGCCCATACCTCACATTCAATCCAGGCTTCTCTGCGCTGCAGCCCAGGTCAGAGACCTCCGTCCCAGTCCCAGTATCATCTCATTTCTGTACTTTACTCTGCCCATTTGCACAAAGCCACTCACCATCCTGAGTACTCCAGTGCTCTGGTAACCAACTGCCAGCATTCTGGATGTAAGCACCTGCTGACAGTGTCCAGCCCCTTGGCATTGACAGCTCAGAGCCTTTTGCTCCCCTTTGACTAATTCCATGTTAGGAGTGTTCAGTCTCACACTGGGTGCAGTGATATAGGCCTGCCATTCCATCACTGGGGAGGCTGAGGCAGGAGAATCACTGTAAGTCCGAGGCCAGTCTGGGCTGTGTAGTAAGACCTTATCTCAAACAAAAACAAACAAAAAAAACCGAGCAACCAACCAAACAAACAAACCAAAAATCCCATTGGCACAGCCCGATAGTCATATGACCTCAGGGATGAGGGTGTGGAATGCTCTTGGGGGCCGTAACTCTGCCTGAGTCATTCTGCCTGACTGAAATTTTCATTACTGCTCTCATAGCTGCTTCTCAAGAGTATCCTCCATGCTACTTCTCTCCCTTTTTGCTGTCTCCCCCCCCCAACAAGATTTCACTGTGTAGCTCACTCTGGCCTCAACTTGCTATGATCCTCTTGCGTCGGCCTCCTCAGTGCTAGAATGATACCACACCCAGCTACCATAGTCCTCCTTACACTTTATGACTTCTTGTTTCGAGGATCTCAGTATGTGTCACTTGCACCTGTGTGTACAGATTTTATCAGCTCCCTGTCCGGTTAGCATTGTCTTCTTGCTTGTTCTGGCCTTTGTCTTCCTGTCACTCTGCCCGGCCCTGTCAAGTGTCTTGCTACAGTCGGCCTGGCCGCCCAACTCCTGTCCCCATGACCAACGCTCCTCTGTCCCGTGATCTGTGAGCCTGGGGCAGCTGAGAGGCAGGAGCTGGCATCCTCCCTCCAGGTCCAGCAGTGTCCTCAGCCCAGAGCCTCGGGCTGCGCCCTGGTCCTATGGCCTTCCTCTGTATACCCTGTCCCAATTTTTGGCCTCAGCCCCTGTGCCTTGCCTATTACCCTCAGGCTGAACCTCTTGTTTCCCAGGATCAGTGGGTCGCCCGCGCCCGTGTGCCCTGGGCCTGTTGTGTGGTATGGGTCACCCTGGCAGTCACACTGTCCGCCTGGTCTGGCCTGTGCCAGGGGTACACATGGGGACTGCTACCAGTGCTGCCCCTGGCCAATACTTTACAGGCAGCTGCAGGCAGAGGTGCTTTGATGCTGAGGTCCAGGGCTTGGAGGGCTGTCGCTGCGACGCAGGCTGTGAAGGCCGTGGTGACTGTTGCTGGGACTTCGAAAAAACCTGTGTGGAACCAGGTAAGACTTAGTATCCAGCTGTTCCGCCCACGTGGTATCCCCTTTTATAAGCACATGCATGACCTAGTTTTCTGGCGCACCGCAACACACTAGACTGCTCACAGAACAGAAATCCAGCCAGGTGCCGTGGTGCATACCTGTGATCCCAGCATTCAGAAGGCTGAAGCAGGAGGATCCCTAAGAGCTCAAAGCCAGCCTGTCTCACAAAAAATAAAACAGAACAAAATTTTGTAATGCTGATGATATGACCACTGTTGGTGGGAGGGTAAACTCCTACCACCATTATGGAGACCCTTAAGAGAAAAGGAAAAGAGGAAACAGGAGCTCACCAGGGCAGGTTAATAGCAGAACAAACCTAGTGCTCTGGTACTGGAGATCAGACTGGCTGCTCTCAAACAGGCCATGGGGTGTTTCATGCGGCGCTCAGGAGAGCGGCTGTGGCTCCCTCCCAAGGCCAAGGCTTGAGGCCCCAGAGGCAGTGGCTGCCCACAGAGGCCTGGGGAAGCGCAGGCGCAGCGATGGGGGTGAGGGGGGGAGCGCGGGTGATCTGCTTTGAGTCACTGGTGCGGCTGTGCCAGGAGGGGGCGTTCTGAGGGGTCTCTGATCAAGATGGGGTGGTCAGATTTCTTCAGAGATCAGTGCGGAGATGCTTCAGGAAAACTAAGACTAGAAATTCCACTGGACTCAGAGCATATATGTTCAGCCTGTGTCAGGATGTTAAGGAAAAAGGTAAGGGTGCAACTGCACGCTGAGCGGGATGTTCTGTGGTCTCCAGGGGCCACAGGGCAGCTGCACAGCGAGCCTGGGCCAAGAGCCCTCCCGGCCCTGCGTCTGGGGCCTCCGCAGCACAGCTTCCAGCTCTTCTCTCCAGGTTCTGGTCTCCACCCAGCCCATGTCCCTGGTGCTGAGCACAGCAGGTGCGGGAAGCTCTCCAGAGCGGAGGCCTTGGTCCTCCACGCCAGCGCCACAGAGCACTGTGGCCCACTGTCCTCTGGGAGCCGGTTGTTTTCAGTATTTAATACTCAAGAGTCCAGGGCAGGGGCGTCCAGTGGTCGGGCTCGTGGAGTGGGAACAACAGAGTCTTGCTGATGCACGAGGCTGGGCAAAGATGCCGCTGGGTGGGAGTGACCAGGGAGGGCGAAGATGAGCCCCAGGGTGGGCCAAGGACCCTTCCTGATCAGGGCCTCTCTGAAATCAGAATGGCCTGGGGACTGGACCGGATGTACAGCTTTGAAAGGCGTTTGTCTGCAACCCAGGCCCAGGCGAGTGATCTTGGATTATTTCGTGCGTCTTTATCAATGCTGAGAGCCTCACGTAAGGAGAAATGCATGACATTTGTGTTTTGTTTACTGCACACCGAACTGACAGAACACTCTTGTAGCTCGAATATGGACCTGCAACCTGTTCCGCTGCGGCGAGAGGCGCCTGGAGCACAGCCTGTGCTCATGCGCTGATGACTGCGGGGCGAAGGGGGACTGCTGCACGGACTACAGGAGCACGTGCAGAGGTGAGAACTGCGCATGCGTGACGGCAGCTTCCCAGAATCCTCCCGGGCTGCAGAAATGGTGGCCAGTCGGTGTTGCTCCAGAGCCACGGAAAGGCGTGAGGGGGATGCATGTGTAAGGAGGGAGCCACACAAACAGTCAGGGGGGCGGCCAGGCTCATGTTTGTCTTAGAGACAAGGTCCTGAGATCAGTGCCCTCACCAGGAGGACCTCTGGTCTGGCACCAGTGCATACTCACAGCAACTCCTACCTGAATCCAGGCCCAAAGAGCTTCCAGAGACTGATGCAGACTCAGGAAGAGAATTCAGATTCTGAGCTCTTCAAATTCAGTTTTTAGATTTTTGTCATTTTTTCAGGATCTAGCTTCGAACTGTTGGCAGTTTTCTTGCCTCAGCCTCCTAAGTGCAGGGTGAAATTCTTTTTCAAAATCTAATCCCAGCTAGGCAGGACAGCACATCCCTGTAATCTCTGCACTCGGGAGGCAGAGGCAGGATTGCCGTGTGGCCAGCCTGTAGTGAATTCAGGCCCAACCTGAACTAAGCAAGACCGTGTGTGAAGAATAAAAAGAAAGAGAGGGGAGGGAGAGCAAGGGAGAGAAAAGAAAAATCAGTAATCCCACAAACTACCATGAAATGCATGTTTAAAAATGTACATACCAAGTCATGAAATTTCTTCAAGCAGACCCTGTCTCAAAAAAAACCCAACTTTATGATAAATTTCTACTATATACAGAGGTAGAATAGTATGATTTTTCTCCATACATCTGTTCACTTATTCAAAACTTCACTTACCAATTCATAGCCAATCCTATTGTGCTAACAGTAAAAATTTATACAAGACCAGCATTTGGAAGGCTGAGGTGGGAGGATCATCTTGAGTTTGAGTCCAACGTACTGTATACAGCAAGACCTTGTGTCCTGAAAATTAGTAGTTAGAGCCTGAAGACTGTTGAGATTCTGTTATTCATTTGTTTTGTAAGTATCTTTTATAGGAGAGGAAGTGACTCTGTCCTGTCCTGTCAGCTTGCAACTTTGGGGGTGTTAGTCATTGCTAATCACTCCTAGATCCAGTGGGGCTGTCCAGTAAATGGTGATAGTCATCTTGTCATTTATCCTTCACTACTTAGCTAGAATGTTCTAGAAAGAGAAACACCCATGAAGCAAGATTTTAAGAATTAGCTAAAATTTCCCCATTTGATATCCGTACTTTCCATGCTTTTCTTTCTTATTCACATTGTGTATTTATCTTTGAGTATTTATTTGCAGTACTGGGGATGGAAGCCAGGACTACACGACCTTGTTTAAATTTTGATTTGGAAACAGGCTCCTAGTAAGCAGCTAAGTTGCTCAGGTTGAACTGGAATTTGCGAGCCTCCTGCATCAGTCTCCTAGGCACTGGGTCTGCAGGCTATATATATATATTTATCAAATACACAGGCCTGTGTATTTGAGCACTTGAGAAAACATTGTCCTGAAGGGAGGGAGAAACCCCCAATGTTACTGACCAGAAGCTATAGGGACCACTGCTGTTTTCCTTGGCTTCCCTGGTATCTGTAAGTCATCAGCATTTTTACTTTATGTGCTGCCTGAGCCAGCACTGTAAGTCATTAGTGGTCCTGCTTTTGCCAACGTGTCCCTGCCATGTCCTAGAAGAATTAGTCAGCTGCTCAGGAAGAGCATGTACTCTGAACCCTTGCTCCCTGGTGGGGGCTGTAGACTAAAGGCTCTGATATTCTGCTTGCAGGAGAAACCCCCTGGGAGAAAAAAGCCTGCACCACAGCCCAGCAGCCACAGTGTCCTCAAGGGTGAGCATGGGGCTTGGGGGACCAACTGACTGCCACTTTGATGGTTGCATGTGGGACTGCAGTGGAGGGGAGGATGGGTCCCTTCACTCTGACATATGGGCATTAAGCATTAGCATGGGATTAGAATCCTCAGGGATTCAAAGTAAATACACTTTTGTTTTCTTTATTGTTTGTTTTGGTTTTGGTTTTTGTGAGACAGTTTCACTATGTAGTCCAGGCTGGTCTGGAACTCATGGCAATCCTGATCCTCCTGCTTCAGCCTCCTGAGCGCTGAGATTACAATGTGTGCCACCACACCCAGCAGTGTTTCTGTTTTGTACAGTGCTGTTCAAGTTTTCCCCATCATTCAGATCCAGCTGTTGACTCCAGATTTAGAGTGAAAGACATGTGACCTCGAGTCCTGGTTTTGCCTGTGGGGATTCACACCAGTCATTCCTCATTTAGAGCACTAGCTTCATTTAGAGCACTGGCTTTTAGTCCTTGTGCATGATACAGGCAGATGCTCACAAAATTGTTCATATTTTTCCTAGTGGGATTTTTTTCTTCAGTCATTTGTGTTAGAGGGGACCTGACTTTTAAACCTAGTAAGATGTCCCCAGAACAAACACCACAGGTTCAGATGGCCTTTTCTCAGGGTCACACTCAAGCTCCTCGGTTCATCTTTGTCAGTGGCACAAGGATAAGTCCATGTGGACTGGGGTGCAGTGTAGGCATGGCATGAGTGAGGCCCTAAGTTAAACTCCCAGCCCCCAAATAAGAATAGCTGACGCGTGCATGGTTCTCGCTGTGAACCACTATTATCTTCACACAGCAGCCATCTTGCATGTTTCACCATGTGAACCCTCTGAAGTGGGCCTGGCTATCTCTGTGTCCTGGTAATGGAACCCATTAAGGAGAGCCAGGCACAAACCCTTGCCCAGGTCACAGTCTGACTGTGGGCAGCGAGGTCTGAGCATCTCTGGTCGGAGCCTGTGGCACTGTGTGGGTAGCCACTGAAGGGGTGGAGGGGGTCCCAAGACTTCCCTCCTGGGAGAAGACCAAGACGGAGGAGAAAAGTTTTCACAGAGGTTCGTGTAAAGAGCTAAGCAAATCCAGATGGCTGACAGTGAGATTGCAGAATGGCTGTGCCAGCCACCAGTCCCTTCCCTTGTTGAGTAACAAAGTGTCCAATATGTACAACACAAGGAAAGAGGTTTATGCCAGCTCACATTTGAGCCCATAGTCAGGTGATGGCTAGGTGATAGCACAGCACAGGGCTTGGCACCAGAGAAGCTGCTCAGGGCATGGTGAACCGGAAGCAACCCTGTCCAGGGAGACATTCTCTTCTGGGTCAGCTCCCAATGTCCTGCCTCTTTGGCCATGCTAGCTGGGGTCCTTTCTGTGCTTGTGTGAGGCTGTTGGTGGTATCTGGATCTAAATATAACAGCACCCTTGAATCAGCACAAGACCAGATAGGAAGCTGGTAGGGAGGGGGATGCAGCACCCTGGGCATCTCCTCCTCAGTCCCTGTGACCCCTGGCACCACGCCTTACTCATAACCCCAGGCGCTATGTTCCATGACCCTCCCGTGCCTGCAGTACTCCCTGTGGTGTATTACATGAAACCCTCTTGCTGGAAGCTAAGCTAATATTCCTTTTGCTTCCTTATTTTTAGACAGGGTCTCCCTTTGTAATGTGAGCATCTCTGTAATCTGAGTGTTAGTTATCTATCTGTCTGGACAGTAGTAGCTTCAGGGAGTGGGGAGGGAAGGAATGGGGGACCCTTTTGTGGCATATATATATATATATATATATATATATATATATATATATATTCTGTATGTTGGAAATAGTCTGTGCATAGGCTACAGGTTTATGAATTTTGACTTCCTGGTGACCTTGAAATTCAGTCCTTTTGTCCCTGGTGGGTGCTGTCACTCCAGACTATTTTTCTCTTCACTCATCATTATGTCATCGTGGTGTAGAATGGAGTCTGAGCTCTTAGGGCAGACATGTGTGCACCAGTTATTCAGTTTATTAGTCCTCCTGCCAGGGAGCACCACAAGAGTTACTTGGTCTTCTCCTTTGTCTCCTTAGTCTTCTCACCCATTACCTGAAGGCGATACCAGCACCTGGCTTGCAGGTAGTTGTTATTTTAATTAACTAATTAATTTTGCCAGTGATAACATGTAATATGACGTTTGAGATGACAACTTTTGGTACCCTGAGGGCTTTTATTTAACTTTCTTCATGGGGCAGTAAAAGTATCACGAACCAGTGTCTAACCTTATGGTCAGTGAAAAAAAATCAAGAAGTTACCACTTTAACTCCAGAGATATGCTCCACATCATGATGTGTATAATGTACCAGCCACCTATCTTGATCACAGAAGAATAAATTGATAAGGACCAGCAGCAGAAAGCTGTGACTGAGAAGTTACCCTCAGAGCAGGAGTTTAATCTTTAGGAATGAGGGCAGAGGACATAACTAAGGATGTTTTATCTACAAAGATCTTCATGATAGCAGAGTACAAAATGTGCTCTGTGGGGCGAGGCAGAGAGAGGGCTTGGTGAGGCAGGGAGGTCATTAACAAAGAGATGTGGGATGTGATGGTTCACACATGTAATCAAGGATATTATGGCATATTTATAAATATTAAATTTTAAATCAGAATTATGCTAGTGACTTTATGAAAAAATAATTGACCCAGGCCTCTTTAGTGATGAATTTCCTACATACTGCTTTTCATGCCATCCTGATTTTCATTTTTTGATTGAGATATAGCCCATATACTGAAATGCTTTTGTTGCAAGTATACAGCATAATGGCAAATGGAAATTCATAGATCTGCAGCCTATGCACAGAGTATTTCCACAATGCAGAATATATATATACCACCACAAAAGGGTCCCCCATTTGCTCCCCACTCCCAAAGCTACCACTGTCCAGATGCCTACCACTGTAGGTTCCTGTTTCAGGATTTCTGTGTGTTCTCCTGAGTCTGGCCTTTTCCTCCTGACCCAGTGTCTTTGAGACTCATGAATGTCACTGTAGGTACCATATGGGGGCTTTGGCATAGCGTATTCACCTGATTAAAACATGAGTCCCATTTTCTTCCTACCTTATTTCCATTGCTTTTTTTTTTTTGGCTTTTTGAGACTGTGTCTTAGCTGCCTTTCTCATTGCTGAGACATAATACCCAAAACCCATAAGTTAAGGGAGGAAAGGTTATTTTTAGCTCACAGTTCATAAAGGTGTCAATGCATGGTTGGCTGGTTCCAAGGTAGAGTGGCATGCAGAGGAGGAGACAAATGGCAAACAAGTGACAACCTCTGATGAGCCTCTTCCTGTTTCACCCAGGACACCCACCATTACAGCAGGTAGCATGCACATTCAACTCAGCATAACACACCTTAGAACCACCACCCCCAAGTCTCACATATGACCATATGAGGCTTTGGTGGGACATCAAGACACAAACTATAAAAATAGGGTATCACTATGTAGTTCAGTGTGGCCTTGAACTCTACATAACCCAGGCTGGTAACTCATAGAGATCTTCCTGCCTCAGACTCGGGAGTGCTGGGTCCATTGCTCTTTAGAATTTAGTCACACCTCTGGCAGAGCCTGTTGTCACCCACAAAGAAAAACTAAGTCTGATGTCCTTCTGTGTATTTGAATAGAACTCCATAAAAGCCCTTAATTCTGCTTACCTTTTACTTTCAATTCTTAGCCATGACCTGTCACTGTTTTGTTTCTTTATCTTTATACTCAGCATCTGATAAAGCATCTAACTCAGATGTTTGTGAAATGAATTACTCCACAATAAGTGCATCCACCCCAGGGGATCTCTCCTTCACAGTTCCTTTCACAATGTGTAGTTAGAGGCAACAACCATTTTTGTTCTAGCTTTACCCAGCACACTGGAAAGGCAGACACCATTTCCTTATTATGAGCTAGCATCTGCATTCAGAATTTTTTAAGATCACATTTATGTAATTTATTAGAATTTTAACAGCCTCACCCTAATCCAGTCTCTTAGAAGAATATGTTTGTTTTGTTTCCATGACTAGGGATCAAACTCAGCACCTCATACTTAGGAGGCAGGCATGGTGCCACTGAACTAAATCCTTGGCCCAGAAAAATAAGTTTTTTGTCCTTACATTGCAACTGTTTAGGGATAGAGTTGAAAATTTCTTTTGGATGCTTATTTGCATATTCTACATTTGGAATTTAAGATAAAATCACTCTATACACGGCTGTTGTTCATAATGGCCTCAAGTTGGAAAAAAAAAAATGTCCACCAAGAGTAGAAAGAGTAGGCTTGGCTCACTCCTTCCTAGCACTCCCAGGGCCTGAAGATGTGACCTGAGTGCACGAAAAAGGGATCAATCTGTCACCCAATTTAAGTCCAAGGAGCCTGACACCACACACTGCCTCTTCATGGTTCAATTTGCATGTTGGATTTGCATGTGATTTACATATTCATATCAGTGCAGAAGTAGGCAAAACTGATTGATGGTGTTACAAAGTCCAGTCTTCTTTTCTTCTGAGTAACTGGAGGGAACCCCTGGGGGCTTTTAGGTTGGTAAGGTCTGTTGTGCTTGGTGCTGGGGACAAGGCAGGGATCAGTTAGTAAAAATGGATCACGTATACACCTGTTGCATAGGCATGTGAGCATACACATGTACATATACTACAGATTAAACTCAAAAAGGGAATAAGATGGTCTTTGGCTATAACCCTTTGGCCATTTTGCCTTAACCAATGTAAAGAAAAAAGTAGGGGCCCGGAGGATTAGCTCAGTGGTTCTGGTTCCTGCCTCGCAAGCACAAGGTCCTGAGTTCGATCCCCAGCAACCACATACAATGCTGGGCCTGGAGACTCACCCCCACCAGCCATCAATACCGCATTCCACAGTGCTGGGCGTGGTGGCTCACGCCTGTAATCCCAGCACTCGGGAGGCAGAGACAGGAGGATTGCTGAGTTCCAGGCTTGCCTGGGCTACACAGTGAGCTCAGAGCCAGCCTGAACTACAAAGCGAGACCCTGTCTCAAAAAAAAAAAAAAAGTAAAATGCTTTTGAGGTATATATCAGTAGTCTTAGATTTTGGAATATTAAATTTAAAAATGTAGAACTTACTACAACATCCATAAACTGGTTGCTAATTCTAATATGTGGTTCAGTCAGGATTTGAACTTGCAGCAATCCTGCCTCAGCCTCCTGAGTGCTGGGCTTACTGGTTTGTGCAACCACACTCAGCTAATATTAAATGCAAAAAAAGACAACCTCCAGTTAACACAAAATTTACTTTTGATCATTTGACTTTAAATATTGATTTAAAAGACTATAGAAATTGGCTGGAGATTTAGCTCAGTGGTTCCATCACCTGCCTAGCAAGCACAAGGTCCCTGGTTCAATCCCCAGTAACCACATACAGCGATACCGGGCATGGTAGCTAACACCTGTAATTCCAGCACTCAGGAGGCAGAGACAGGAGGATTGCTGAGTTTGAGACTTGCCTGGGCTACATAGTGAGCTCAGGGCCAGTCTGAACTACAAAGCAAGACCCTGTCTCAAAAAAAAAAAAAAAAAGACAATAGAAATGGTTTTGAGCTATGTATCAATATTCTTAGATGTTGTGTTTCTAAATCAAAACACATAGAGCTTCTGAATTCCACATCATAACTATTCAAAAGCTGGTAGAGTTAACAGGCATTTCTTGAGCTAAACATTCTCTTAGTAGAGAATTACAAGCAGTGTGGCAAAGTGTGTTTCCTGAAAATCAAAATCATGACTGAGGTTTTGGTTTCGTCCAGGTTCGACCAGCCCCCAGTTATCCTGTTCTCCATGGACGGCTTCCGAGCAGAGTATCTGGACACGTGGAGCTCTTTGCTTCCGAACATCAACAAGCTGAGTAAGTGTGGCCTTCAGCAGGCACAGGCCAGAGCTGGAGGAGATGCGTTCGTTCTCTCCAGCACTGGTGCTTTCCGTAGTTCGGGTTCTTTCAAGTTCGTGCCAATTTTATCATGTGGTGCTTATGGGTTTTCAGTGGAGACAGGATTTTCATATCTATTGACGCCTACTTTTTGGGGAGTGGGGGGCTAGTTCATCTTTTTGTTTCTTTGATTTGTCTCATATTTGAATATACTATCTGTGCTATAGAAGTCTGTTGATACCTATGCTGATTTTTTGTTTTCAGACAGGGTCTCACTCTGTAGTTCAAGCTGGCCTTGAACTCACTATGTAGCCCAAGCTGGCCTCAAACTTATCTCAATCCTTCGGCCCCAGACTTCAGAGTGTTAGGATTACAGATAGATCTGGGCCACCATGCCCAGTCATATGATAATTTTATTGGTATCCTTTTAACAATTTTTTCCCCAATTATTAAAAAAAACAGCTGTTGGGCCCTGAGTAAGTTGTTTGACTTTTGGGCATCTGGGTTTTCTCATAAAATGAAAAGAGTAGAAGCCAAGAATGGTAATGCACACCTGTGATCCCAGGACTCAGGAGGCTGAGGCAGAAAGATTGTTTTCAGTTCATGGCTACCCTGAATGATGTGAGGAGATCAT
>PVIC010033890.1:0-19897 GCA_004025085.1 Thryonomys swinderianus | reverse complement strand
GCTCAGGGCCAGCCTGACTACAAAGCAAGACCCTATCTCAAAAAATAAATAAATAAATATATATATATATGCGCATGCCGGGCGCAGTGGCTCACGCCTGTAATTCCAACACTCGGGAGGCAGAGACAGGAGGATTGCTGAGTTCGAGGCTTGCCTGGGCTACATAGTGAGCTCAGAACCAGCCTGAACTACAAAGCGAGACCCTGTCTCAAAAAAAAAAAAAAATTATATATATAAAAAGGGATGGGCATAGTGGTGCACACCTGTAATCCTAAAACTGAGGCAGGGGGTTCGAGGCCAGCTTGGGCTACATAGTGAGTTCAAGACCAGCCTAAATTAGAGTGAGACCTTTTTTGGTCTCAAAGACCAAAAAAGGGGCCAGGGATTTAGCTCAGTGGTTCCAGCGCCTGCCTGGCAAGCACAAGGTCCCAAACTCAATCCTTGGTACCACATACCACAATGCCGGGTGTGGTGGCTCACAAAGTAATCCCAGCACTCAGAGGCAGAGGCAGGAGGATTGCTATGAGTTCAAGGCTAGCCTGGGTTACATAGTGAGCTCAGGGCCAACCTGAACTACAAGCTAAGACCCTGTCTCAAAAATAAATTAAATTAAATTAAAATAATAAAATAATAAAATAAAATAATGTAGAAGGGGCTGAGGATGTTGCTTATTGGTAGAGGGCAACTGCGTTTAGTCCCCAGTATTTAAAAAAAAAAAAATTTCCAGGCCTTAACCAAGATAGCAAGATACGGCTTTCTTCATTCCTCCACAGGGGTTGACTGCAGAGCGACCTCTAACCATTATTCTTACAAAATACAATTTTGAGTTTCAGATAAACATTTGTTTTTAGTACATAAGTGTGTTTCTATTATATGGCTCATACTTATACCAAAACATATGGGGCATTTATACTAAAAAGCTATTCATAGCTTACAGCTATAATGACTATCTATATAATCTTAACTATTTGAGAGGCTGAGCAGGGAAATCAAAACGAGCCTGGGCAATTTATTACTCAGACCCTGTCTCAAGGTAAAATTTAAAAACTTGTAGCGCTGGGGCCGGAGGGTTAGCTCAGTGGTTCCGGCGCCGGCCTCGCAAGCGCAAGGACCTGAGTTCGATCCCCGGTAACCACATATAATGCTGGGCATGGAGACACGCCCACCAACAATCAACACCGCATACCACAATGCCAGACGTGGTGGCTCACGCCTGTAATCCCAGCACTCGGGAGGCAGGGACAGGAGGATTGCTGAGTTCGCGGCGGATTGCCTGGGCACCATAGTGAGCTCAGGGCCAGCCTGAACTACAAAGCGAGACCCTGTCTCAAAAATCAAAAAAAAAAAAAACTTGTAGCGCTAGTGATGTGGCTCAGTGGTAAAGTGCGTACCTACCATGTGTGAGACCTGGATTTTACCCCCAGTGCCCTCCCAAAAAAGTTTTTAAATTAAGCCTCCTGAACCTCCTCCTCACCTTGTGGCACTTGATTCACTGTCCTCCACATCCCAGTAACTGGAGGAAATGACGCTAAGAACTACAACTCCGACCACACCTTCCTCCACCAGGACGGGAGAGCCCTGGGCATAGAGCCTTCTGGGATTTGTAGTTCTTCCAGGAACCCTGTTCGGCTGGGGCCCGGCAGTGGGCCAAGGACTATTTATCCCAGCATGCCAGGATCCGGAAGACGCTCAGAGGGCATCCGCCCCTCCACACTGCCACCACCGGGGCACGCATGCGCAACATCACTGTTTTGTCGGCCCTAGAGAAAGGAAGGGAGGAGGCACAGGGAAAGCCGAGGCCCAGCAGGAGCTGACCTGGGTTGACTTGGACCTGGAGCAAGGCGCCAGTCCCAGACCGACGGAAGGACCCCGGCTTGGATGGAGGAGGTCCACTCCTGAAATCGACTGTAGCCCGACCAGCCTGGCGCAGAGCCTATAGGGCGAACCGAAGTCGCCCAGGACCTTCCCTCAGGGGCCGAGCAAGGGGCCTAGGCTCCGGCGCGGAAACCAGGCCCAGCTTGGCCCTTTGGAACCACACCCTGACCCACCCGGAAGCCAAACCTTCACCACGGCCATAGGCCGGTGACGAGGCCGCGCCTGGGCCTCCCGTCGGGGCTGGACTGGGACGAGGCCCCGGGGAGGCCCCTGGCCCCCTTAGCTCCCGTCAGGCCGCCGCCCGCCGGAAAGATGCAGCGCGCTCTTCCAGGTGCCCGCCAGCACTTGGGAGCTGTCCTAGCCAGCGCCAGCGTGGTGGTAAAGGCGCTGTGCACAGCGGTACTGTTCCTCTACCTGCTGTCCTTCGCCGTGGATACAGGCTGCCTGGCTGTCACCCCAGGCTACCTCTTTCCGCCCAACTTCTGGATCTGGACCCTGGCCACCCATGGGCTGATGGAGCAGCACGTATGGGACGTGGCCATAAGCCTGGCCACCGTGGTAGTGGCAGGGCGTTTGCTAGAGCCCCTCTGGGGTGCTTTGGAGCTACTCATTTTCTTCTCGGTGGTGAATGTGTCTGTGGGGCTCCTGGGGGCCTTCGCCTACCTCCTCACGTACATGGCTTCTTTCAATTTGGTCTACCTGTTCACTGTCCGTATCCACGGTGCCCTGGGCTTCCTAGCTGGTGTCTTGGTGGCACTCAAGCAAACTATGGGAGACTGTGTGGTCCTGCGAGTGCCCCAGGTGCGTGTCAACGTAGTGCCCATGCTGCTACTGGCACTGCTGCTACTGCTGAGGCTGGCCACTCTGCTCCAGAGCCCAGCACTGGCTTCTTACGGTTTCGGGCTGCTCTCCAGTTGGGTTTATCTTCGCTTCTACCAGCGCCACAGCCGGGGCCGAGGGGACATGGCTGACCACTTTGCTTTTGCCACCTTCTTCCCTGAGATCCTGCAGCCAGTGATGGGGCTGCTGGCGAACTTAGTGCACGGCCTCCTGGTGAAGGTAAAGATATGCCAGAAGACAGTAAAGCGCTATGATGTAGGAGCCCCATCCTCCATCACCATCAGCCTTCCAGGCACAGACCCTCAAGATGCTGAGCGGCGAAGGTACTGTGAAATCTTCCAAAATCTTATCACACTAGGAGAGTTTTAGTCGAATCACTTGCCAGCTCTCAAGGTGGTTGCCTCACATAGGCTAGCGGCCTAGGGTTGTTGGGCAGATCTAGAAAGAGAGAAGATCCAGTCTTTGGTCTTGAGAAACTTAGCATGTAGGTATCAGGGTTCTGCTACATGGTTTTCTCACCATTTCAGCCACTTAACAGTTCTCAAGAAGTGCTGAATTTCCTTTGATGTTGTGTAAGGGGCTAATGGAGGTCTGCCACTCCTGGCCTTGCTTCAGAATTTTCAAACCCTACACACTGGTCCCCGGGATCCAGAAACAACTTGTTGGTCCCTTCTGCCCTGTGAAGAGGCTACAGAGAAAAGTATGAATGAGATCTTTAAAAGGTAGTCTGAGATGGGCACCATAGCACACACCTGTAATCTCAAGTTACTTGGGAGGCTGAGCTGAAGGATCACAAGTTTGAGGCCAGGTTGGGTTACTTGGTGAGGCCTTGTCTCAAAAGTGGGGGGCAGGGACTGGAGACTTAGCTCAGTGGTTCTGAAGCCTGCCTAGCAACCGCAAGGTCCCTGATTCTCATGCCCACCAGCAATCAATAAAGCCTACTACAGTGCTGGGCATGATGGCTCACGCCCATAACCCCAGCACTCGAGAGGCAGAGGCAGGAGGATTGCTGAGTTGGAGGCTTGCTTGGGCTACATAGTGAGCTCAGGGTCAGCCTGAACTACAAGACGAGACTCTGTCTCCAAAAAAAAAAAAAGTGGGGGACAGGCGAGGGATTTAGCTCAATGGTTCCAATGCCTGCCTCACAAGCACAAGGTCCCAAGTTCAATCCCTGATACCACAAAAAAAAAAAAAAGTGGAATAAGTGTAGTTGTTTTTTTGGGGGGGAGGGCTTAGTGCCAGAGTGCTTGCATAACATGTGCAAAACTTTGGGTTCAACCCCCTGCACTACAAGAATTATTTTTTAAACTGTAAGCCCAAGCGTGGTGGTGTACACATGTAGTCCCATCACAAGGAAGGCTGAGATTGGAGGATCCTCACAGGTTCAGTCCCAACCACAGCTACTTAGTGAGTTCAAGATGAGCCTGAACTATATACAGAGACCCTGTCTCAAAAAAAACAAAATAAATAAAATAATAAAAATGTAGGGCCGGAGGGTTAGCTCAGTGGTTCCGGCGCCTGCCTCGCAAGCGTAAGGACCTGAGTTCGATCCCCGATTACCACATATAATACTGGGCGTGGTGGCTCACGCCTGTAATCCCAGCACTCGGGAGGCAGAGACGGAAGGATTGCTGAGTTCGCGGCGGCTTGCCTGGGCACCATAGTGAGCTCAGGGCCAGCCTGAACTACAAAGCAAGACCCTGTCTCCAAAAAGCGCAAAAAAAAAAAAAAAAAAAAGTAAAAGGGCTGAGGAACATAGTTCATTGATAGAACACTTGCCCTGGATTCAATCCCTGGTACTACAAAGAAGAAAGGGGTCCTGGGCCTCCCATATTTCCAAGTGCTGGACTATACCCTGTTCCTGAGTCTTAATTAAGAGGCTGTGCTTCTCTGCACTGAACTTAGAGAAGCTTGGGAGATTACCATATTTACTCACCCATCTTCAACAGGCTTATGTTACCAAACCCAAGGTACACTTTGACTACCGGAGGCACTTGCTGACCCTACCAGAAAATGGAGATACTTGCATTATCTATAACCAAGCCATCTACAGCATGAGGAGTCCTAGCTAAATTATTCACTGGATGCACTTTGGCCAAGGCAGGAGAGATCTTTTTTAAGCCATTTCTTTCCCTCCCAGATCTGTGAATTTTTCAGAGTGGTCACAGCTTCCACAAAGTCCACAGCTCCATCATTCTCAATATTATTCTTGAGGGGCTTTATTTTGGGTGTTTTTTGTTTTGAGAGAGGGTCTCACTTTGTAGCCCAAATTGGCCTCAAACTCAAAGTCCTACTGCCTCAGCCTCCTGAGTGCTGGGATTTCAGGTATGTATCATACACCCAGATTATATCGAGTTTTTTGAGGCAGTCTGGTACAAATCCTTTGCATCTGTCAAAGACTCATGCTTTTTCTCACTTGTGAAATGGGTCCTGGGCAAGAAGCTTTATGAATTTTAACAGAAGAGTTATCCCTGAGCACTCTCCCCTACAGCTGGTTGTTTGAATGCAGTGTACATCTCTTCCTTGAAAGTTTCAAGGCTAGTGCAGCCAGGTAATATGTGTGAAAAAACATTCACAGCTTTACTGTGAGGTCTATTTTTGGACCCTACAGCTTCAATCTCTGGGTGATAAGTCCTAAAGACAGGTCTCTGTCTTGATCTTATCCAGTAGAGGAGATGGGGCCAGGAGGAGGGCTGGACTTGGGAGGAATAAAGCTGTCTTTGGAGCTATTCTTTGGAACAGGCCAGTGGTGGCAGCCCCTCCTCCTGAGAAGCCTTAGATTGTTAGAGTTGACTAGACATTCATAAAACATCTACCCAGGTCCAAAAAAATGGACAGGAGGTGGGCGGGGGTGGTTTACTGACATAACATAATAGCTTACTAGGAATCAGAGGTTACTCCTCCAATTTGATGTCTGGCTGCATGTCACTCTCAGACCTCAAAAGATACTAACTAGTAGGAAGGCAGCATTTCCCATCTGTCCCTTTGACCCTTGTGAGAAAGTGACTAGCATTACGCTCAATCTTAGACAGCTTTACACAGAACTAGCAAGGGTATCTCTGGGATAGAAGCTCTGGCAGCAAGAAGAAAGGACTGCCCTTCTGTCAGTGCCAACTTGCCATATGCCCAGTTGGAGGGCAAGGAAAAGTATACTGGACTTTCTGTGTTCATGACCTTGTTGCCTCTTCTGTCTTATTCTATGGCATGGTGGAGATTTTGGTTCTCTTCTAGAACCTGGAAGATTATACAGGCTGTCCCCATGTTGGTGGCACAGAGAGAATGAGGTCTCAGGAGTGCACAGTGACTACTGTTAGAAGTGTTACTTAACAGCATGGTCACTCTACTTTCTGGCCAGGATACTAAGCACATGGGATAACTGCTAGTGGACTTTCCCACCTGCCTGAAGTGGCACTGTCAAGTGTCTGCCCCAAAGAAATACAAGGCTCTGGCCTGGGCCCTATGCATGGAAGATATTTCTCTTCCTATAAGGGTTTCTAAATCCATGTGCTAACACAGGTCCTAACAGATTTGGGGACTCTTCCAGGGAAGAAAGTAACAGTTAGGAGGGGTAAACTGACCCACGTTGGCCTACTTCCTGGGCTGAGGGGAAAAGGAGGTGCTCAGTGCCAGCTTTTCTCAAAGATCCATGCCAAGACATTTAAGAAGCCAAAAGAATGGAGGAATTAACTGACCTTCTCTTGGGATGTGACACCAGTGCCCAGGCAGGCACCATTCACCCTTAGGCAACAAACTCGAACTATTCCTGGTGCCTGACCTAGTGGATAGTCTGGAAGATATCCAGCTGCCCTTTTCAACCTGAAAGTGCCCAAGCTATGAAAAGAAAGCTCTACAGCCTTTGAGTTCTCATCTTGATGGTAGAGTGGGCCTTAATTCAATCTCTGGAGAGTACTAGGACTTAATGGGAAAAGGGAAACATAGTAGAGGGAGGTAGCCATGGGTGAAGGGTACAACAGGGTATGCGGCAAACATAAACCCAGAGTGACATTCCTGTGCTCTCTGGCTCTAGGCAACTGGCCCTGAAGGCCCTGAATGAGCGGCTGAAGAGAGTGGAGGACCAGTCTGTCTGGCCTAGCATGGATGATGATGAAGAGGAAGCTGGAGCCAAGGTGGACAGCCCCCTGCCCTCAGAAAAAACTCCTACATCTCCAGGGAAGGGGGCTGCCCCAGAATCCAGTCTCATCACCTTTGAGGCAGCTCCCCCAAAGCTGTAACTCCAGACCATCTTGAGTGTAGCACCTCCTCTCCCAAGCTCCCTTGATGCCTCTCAGCTACTCCAGGGCATGACTACTATGAGGAGAGGGGAGAAGGCCTTCTGGGAGATTTCAGGGCCTTCTGTTTCTTGCCAACACTACCAAGGACCCTTGCTACCTGGTTCCAACTCCAGACAACTATTAGGTCAGGCCTGGGGCCTCTGAGGCATCAGCTAGTCCAGACCCCCATCTGAGGTAAGACTGTACCTCAGCAGGAAACTCCAGGCAAGTGGCCAGAGGGACACTGGTGCCACAGCTCCTGGACCAGCCCTCACATCTGAAACTGGTTGCCAAGAACCCTGAGCCAAGGCAAGGATCTGGAGTTGCCAAAAATGTTATGGGGGCCCAGCCAGTGCAGGAAATCTGTGCAAAGCTGCACATCCCTGCCCATCCCCAAAGACAGTTTGTCAAGATTTCCTGTTTCCCTCTGCTGCAGCTGTGACTTCTGGGCTAGAAAAGCCACAGTTCCCAGGTATTTTCTACAGGACCACTTGAGTGGGCAGCCAAGCCCAGCCTTGGAGTATCAAATAAAGCATTTCTTTGAGGTATGCCTCCTGGGCTCTATCTGGCCACCCTGTATAGCCTTTCATCATGCTCATCTGCAAAGTTAGATGATACTTTGGATCTAAGTATTTTGTCTCCATGGCATCTCTACCTGGATAGGAAGTCCACTCCCCAACTCCTCCTCCCTCCGCCATGTGCCTGTTACCAGGAAGCCTTTTCAGAGCCATCACCTTAGACCTTTGTTCCTTTTTCTCTCCCTCCAATCTCCTTCCCAGAGGATCTAATAGTTGGCAGCCTCTTCCATCATAAGCAATTTTTCTTGTCCATTTTCCAAGTGCTCACTGCCTGTCCTCTATGGAGACAGCTCCTCCTGTCATCATCTACATCCAACCACCATAGTCTGGAGATTCACACAGTCCATAGCAAGGAAATGAAGAGGACATACAGCTTTACCATTCACAGCTACAGCTCTATAGTGTATTCTAGACCTTCCCTAGGTGGCATAAGAGACTCAGCAGTCAGATCCTGGGGATCTATGTGCTGAGCACTTCTACCCCTCAGATGGGGTGCCCACCTTGCCCAGCTGACTGTTTTCTTGTGCTGAAGGCATTAGTGAGAACCATCCCCAACTCTGGGCCACTCCTCCCATCAGGGTTTTCATATAGCTTTTATTTTCTTTTTTTCTCTCCGTAATTTCTTGATATATCAGCACAAGTATGAATTGCATTGCTATGGAGGCACTCTTGCAGCCCCAGTTCCATCTGGATACATGTCCCATATGCTCCTCTGGGAAGATGCAGAGAAGGAAAAGGGAGGCATCTAACATGAGCAAAAATGTCACACATGGGTTTTCTACCTATTACTGCCCTAATGCCTGAAGTGTTCCCTGACCCAGTCAGCAAATACAGTCCAGGAGGTCCCCGGCCCCAGCACCTATCCCAAGGTACACATCTAGCTTCCCCTTGGCGGGAGAGAGCTCATGGCTGGATCCTCTTGCGGTACAGGTAGGCATTGCTCACCTGATTCATGATGACCAAACTAGTGAGAACAGGGCATAACACAGCCAGGTACCAGGCCCCACCAGTGACAGAGACAGTGAACCACAGTGAACACATGCCCAACAAGAGGCTGGCACTACCCAGCAGGTAGCCCACCAGCCCAGAAGTGGCATGGTATAGCTTGAGCTTCGCAAGGGGCCATCGGGGCAGCAGCTTGGGGTAGAGCAGCCCCACGCCACCTGCACATTGCAGCCCTGCCCACAATACAGTTAGCAGGCCTGCCTGCCCATGTCGTGTGGCCAGGTGGGCTTTGCCAAGCTGCTCCTTGTGGAAGATAACGAGGCCCAGGCCCAGCAGTGCACAGAGCAAGGCCAGCAGCTGTAGCACCCAGTGGCAGCAGGTTCGACCCTTCCTTGAGAGGGAGCGCAGCAGTGAGCTCTCAGGAGAGAACACCAGTAGTGCCTCGGTCATCAGGAAGGAGAACTGAGGAGAAAGGGGTAAAAGAAGTGAGAGAGGTGCCATGCCAACAGAGGGAAGGCCTTAGGTAACTTTTCAAGCTGTGAGTGCACCTAAGCTGATGCCCTTTTCATCTCTCCCCACTGACAAGACTCCATTCGGTGCAGCAAGAATGGAGACACCCATCTAGGACAGGCCATCTGCTCTGACTGGTTAGTTCATCACACTTCTTCCTAGGTGATATTCTGAAATGTCAGGTCTTCTGTTACCCAGCAAACTAGGTTAAGATGTAGCAGTTATAAATGATTCAAAAACTGTCTCTTTCCCATGGGCTGGATACAGTTTCTTGGCAAAAGCTGGCCACATGGGTACACTGTTTCAGAGGAAGCTAGATACACCACCATACGTTAAGGTAAAAGATAAGAACATCCAAATGTCATTTTTCAGTTTCCTATCTGGAAGTGAGAGAAGGCCCACTGTACGCTTAGAAATCTTTTCTGGTTCAAGCCTGGGATATATACCCAGGGTAGGAGTTGGTGCACACATCTCCAAACAAACACCAAGTGTTCATACATAATTCAGAGGCCACCACCCATACCATGCTCCCACCCCTAAAACCTATGAAGACCCACTACTTACAGCCAGAGACATGAGCACAGGGTGCCAGGAGAACAGGCCTAGAATGAGAACAGGAGGATTCATGGGGCTGAGGCAACAAGAAACTAACCACGCCAGTCCCTGCAGGCTGGGGAATATATGCAGCCCACTGCCTAAGGAGGTGCTGCCAAAATGTGAGCCTCCTCTTTCTGCAACAAGCAAATTCCACATCCATCCTCTCTTCCTAGACCAGAGGCTATCCTTTGTCACTCTCCTAGCACCTCCCAAATGAAACACCATGACAAGAGAAATCAAGTACTCTTATGGGCCCTGGCTTCAAACTGGCAAAGCCCCCACACCTGTCTTCTCCACCCAGAACATTGTCCTTCCAGCACAGAATATTCCTCAACAAATCAGGTCTGTTCCCAGGAGTAGGCCCAAGACTTATACTGCCCCTGTTCCCCAAGAAGTCAACCATGAATTCTACTTACTGGAGCCAGGCCTGGCAAGTACAGCCACAAAGATGGTAAAGCCCAAGGCCACAAGATGAGCTGCAGCCCCAGAGGCAGTGCGTAGAGCTCGGTAGATGTGCGACTCGGTCTCCACAGAAAGGGCCATAACCAGCTGGGTCAGCAGCTGTAGCCTGAAAGCAGAGTAGCATTAGCAAGAGTCACTCTCCAAGACTCTCACTGGAGAAAGGGTTACAGGGCAGGAATGTCACTCTTCCAAGAAGTTACGGTAGAAAAAAACAGACCAAGGCCGACACCGCGCAAATTGCCAGTAGAGGGCTGGCAACCGGTCAGCTTCTATCTGTATCTGAACTGGTATCCGATCAATTGCTAGACCACTCAAGGCAGGATGCGCAAGATCATTAAAAACTACAAATCCCATAGTGCATCGTGTCGTCCCACGCGGGAAGGCCAGTTTAAAGGTCGTCAAGCACTCCGGGACTTGTAGTTCGTAGTTGCGTGATCTGTTAATGACTCTCTTTGCACACTGCCTTCCCACGTGACGCTAGCATCTACACCTCTACGCTAGGGATTTCCCACCTCACCTGCAGCACTGACCCAAAGGGGTGCTTTTCTCCAAAAAGTTCTCGGTGCTCCGGGCCCTGCCGCACGCGCCGCCGCTCCGTTACGGAGCAGCCTCACTTCCGGGTGCGACGGCTACCCATCAGAGACTTCCTGGGACAAACTCCTACCCCCACCCCCGCCACGCCTCTGAGCCGCCCCGCGCAGGCGTTATTGAGCAGATAGCGTCCCTGGTTTGTGCACGCAAACCTACTACACTTAGCGACGCCGGCTGTTTCTGACAAATGTTCTCGCGGTAGTGACGCCTCCGCGCCGAAGACCAGGAACTACTAACCCAGGAGTGGCTAGCGTCATGGGCAGCAGCTGCCGCATCGAATGCATATTTTTCAGCGAATTCCACCCCACGCTGGGACCCAAGATCACCTATCAGGTGCCGCCAGGGCTCACGGGACTGGGACGGGGAGAGGGGCCCTTTCGGGAATTCATCTGGCTGGATGGAGGCGGTGAGATTCCGTGCTTCGCGGAGGCATTCGTGGATAATCGTGAAAGATACTAAGACCTAAGTCTCTGGCTCCTTTTGTGGCAAGGGAGACACACTATGTCATGTAATCAAGTGTCTGGAAATCAAGCTATTGGGGTTCTGGGGAGGGTTCATGGAAGTTGAGGTGGGTGGCCCAAGAGACTCCTAAATGATGCACAGGAAATTAGGTGACCTAGGAAAGCGTGTTTCAAGTAGTGGGATCAGCATATGCAAAAGTCAGAAAGCCAGTGAGAGCAAAGCATGTGTTTGGAATTACAAAGGAGTATAGGCTTGTGTAGAGAGGAGATAAGAAAACACTGGAGAAGAGGACTTGGGCCCGGAAAGAGGTCATCCTGTGAACTCCATCCAGTCCCACTGTCCACTGAGCAGCTTCTTGACACTCCTGTCCCCAGGTCCCTGAGGACTTCATCTCCCGGGAGCTATTTGACACCGTCCAAGTGTACATCATCACCAAGCCAGAGCTTCAGAACAAGCTTATAACTGTGTGAGGCCCTGGCTGAGTGGAGGTTGGGGGGGTCCAGGGAGGAGGGGACGAGCCCAGGGGCAGTCGTGACTGTGTTCCACCCATGCAGCACAGCCATGGAAAAAAAGCTGATCGGCTGTCCAGTGTGCATTGAACACAAGAAGTACAGCCGCAATGCCCTTCTCTTCAACCTGGGCTTCGTATGTGATGCCCAGGCCAAGACCTGTGCCCTGGAACCTATTGTTAAAAAATTGGCTGGCTACCTGACCACACTGGAGGTGTGCAACAAGATGGGCTTGGGTGGTGGAAGGGCAGAGTTGGGGAAAGTGTTCCTATAGCTCCAAAGCCCCATCCTCACCCTGACTTAGAACCTAGACAAGACACCCAGCCAGCCAAGGGCCTGGAATATCCAACGTGCTGTCCATACTCTACCCAGCTAGAGAGCAGCTTCGTGTCCACAGAGGAGAGCAAGCAGAAGTTGGTGCCCATCATGACCATCTTACTGGAAGAGCTAAATGCCTCTGGCCGGTGTACTCTACCCATAGGTATGACCTAGCCTATGAAGGGACAGCAGATGAACAGAAAGGGGACAGGAAAGTGGCAGGAGAAAATGTGCACACCTCCTGGGAGAGAAGGACAAGACTCTTGACGTACTCATGCCCGGAAAACAGCCATAGGCAGAGGTGATGATGTCCAGGTTCCCATGAATGATTGCCAAAGCAGAGCAGCCAGAATTCACCCACTCTGCCCTCTTGGCACATTCCTTCCCTTCTCTGGACCTGTTTCTCACTGAGGGGAAGAATAGGTGGTGCATGCCTGTATTGTTAGCTACTTAGGGCCTGACCCAAGAGGCTGGCAAGTTTGAGGCCAGCCTGGGGAACTTAGTGAGATCCTCTTTCAAGATAAAATAAAAGCCAGAGATTGTGGTACACGCTTATAATTCCAGGAGTATCACTGCAAATTGAAGACTGTCCTGGGCTACATAATGGGCTCAAGGCCAGCCTGAACTACATAACAAGACCCTGTCTCAAAATACCAAAACATTCGAGCTGGGGATTTAGCTCAGTGGTTCTGGCATCTGCCTCGCAAGCACAAGGTCCCAAGTTCAATCCCATTACCACATAACACAGTGCCGGGCATGGTGGCTCACGCCTGTAATCCCAATATTTGGAAGGCAGAGGCAGGAGGATTGCTGTGAGTTAGAGGCTAGCCTGGGCTACAGAGTGAGTTCAGGGCCAGCTTGAACTACATAGTGAGACCCTGTCTCAAAAAATAAAAATAAAAATAAAAAAATTTTTAAAACCCCAAACAGCCGGAGATTTAGCTCAGTGATTCCTGCGCCTGCCTTACAAGCGCAAGGTCCTGAGTTCAATCCCAGTAACCACATAGAATGCTGGGCGTGGTGACTCACGCCCACCTGCAATCAAACCACATACTATAGTGCTGGGCGTGGTGGCTCACGCCTGTAGTTCCAGCACTTGGGAGGCAGAAGCAGGAGGATTGCTGAGTTCCAGGCTTGCCTGGGCTACATAGTGAAGGCGAGACCCTGTCTCAAAAAAAAACCCAAACATAAAATGGATGGCCTAGGGATATAGTTCAGTGGTAAAGTGCTTCTGAGTAAGTGCAGGGTTCTGGGTTCAGTGCTGAGTACCATAAAAATGAAAGGGAGGGGGAGGAAAAGAGGAAGGGGGAGGGACAAGGGCAGGAAAAGGGTCAGGGAGAAAGAAAATGACCATCCCAGAGCCACCTGCCTACTTTAAGAGATCCTGGTAGGTATGGAAGTAATTGAGGGCTTTGGAAGAATGGCTCTGAGAATATGGATGGGGTTCCCTGCAGATGAGTCCAACACCATCCACTTGAAAGTGATTGAGCAGCGGCCAGACCCTCCTGTGGCCCAGGAGTATGATGTCCCCGTGTTCACCAAGGATAAGGAGGATTTCTTCAACTCACAGTGGGACCTCACCACCCAACAGGTATGCCAGTCTTCCCAAAGTAGCATCACCTGGCCTCATCTACCCCCCCCCCACTGGCCATGCCCTGCTTTGACCAGATCCTGCCCTATATTGATGGTTTCCGCCATGTCCAGAAGATCTCAGCTGAGGCTGATGTGGAACTCAACTTGGTGCGCATTGCCATCCAGAACCTACTGTAAGTGGTGCTACAGTTGTGCCCAATATACAGTGGGCCAGGAAAGTGCTGACAGTTGGGAGCATGGGCTAAGAAGGAGTGTCCTCAGAAACTAAACACATCTCTCTCCCCAGGTACTATGGGGTTGTGACACTGGTGTCCATCCTCCAGGTAGGTGAGTCGAGGTTATAGAAAAGTGAAGTGTGGACCAGAGAGCTGGGCCAGACTGCTCCAGCCTCCCAAGCCCAGGCCTGTCACTCAGCCTTCTGTGTCTTCTAGTACTCCAATGTGTACTGTCCAACACCCAAGGTCCAAGACCTGGTAGATGACAAATCCCTGCAAGAGGCATGTCTGTCCTTCGTAACCAAGCAAGGTAGTAGTGGGCGCTGGAGGAGGCTACCTTGGAGAGGGTAGGGCCAGCTGGTGAGCTGACCCTGGCACCCACAGGGCACAAAAGAGCCAGTCTCCGGGACGTGTTCCAGCTATACTGTAGCCTGAGCCCTGGCACTACTGTTCGAGACCTCATTGGCCGCCACCCCCAGCAGCTGCAGCATGTTGATGAGAGGTCAGAGTGGCATTCCTGGGGGATGAGGGTGTGGCCTGAAGATAAGTGAACCTATTGTTTTTGGGAGGAGTCCTAGGTCAGAGACAAGCAAGGGACTTCCTAGTGAGCAAAATCCAAGGCCTAGGAAGTCCAGGCAGGCTTCCTGAAGATGGGCTTGGAAGTCAGGCTGGCCACTGAGACAGAATTGAAAGGGTGACTGCAACAATGGTTAACTTGGCTGGAAGAAGGTCTGGTCAAGGTATCATCAATCTTCCCGGTTCCAACCTCAGGAAACTGATCCAGTTTGGGCTTATGAAGAACCTTATCCGACGACTACAGAAGTATCCTGTGCGAGTATCTCGCGAAGAGCAGAATCACCCTGCCCGGCTTTATACAGGCTGCCACAGCTATGATGAGATCTGCTGCAAGACAGGTGGAGTCAGGCGGAACAAGAAAGGTGGGGTCAGGGCGAGGTGGCTAGGCCAAGGCCTCTGACCTCACCTCACCCCACCCCCACCCCACCAGGGATGAGCTACCACGAGCTGGATGAGCGGCTGGAAAACGACCCCAACATTATCATCTGCTGGAAGTGAGGCTGGCTAGCAGGGGCATATTGTTATGTCCACTCCCTCCTGCTAAATCCTGCCTGGTACACAGGAGCTAAACAAGTAGACTTACCGCATATTTTCTGGGGGGTGACCCCAGTTCTGCAAATAAAGTCATCCATTTCAACCAGCCTTTATTGAGTACTGCCTCTGAGTCAGCCACCAAAGATCTGGGCAGCAAATAGTTACCCATACTGGTGCTGCTGGAGCGCCATCTAGTGGACAAAATCGACATATGCGAGTAAATGTGCCCCTTAATTATAAACTGAAACAGGGCCAGGCATGGCGGCTGACGCTTGTAATCCCACCACTCAGGAAGCAGAGGCAAGAGATTGCTGTGAGTTTGAGACTAGCCCGGACTATATAGTGAGTACTGGGTCAGCCTGAACTATAAAGCGAGACCCCGTCTCAAAAAACAAAACAAAACAAACAAAGCAAACAAAGTATGAAAGCTTATGATTCTCATAACATAGAAAACATACACAGGGCCAGGGTTTTAGCACAAGTGGTACCGTGTCTACTCTGGAAGCACAAGGCTCTGAGTTTGATTCCCGGTACCATAAAATAAAATTCAATAAATTTTTTTTTAAATAAACTCAAAATGAGATTTAGTATGAATATCAGATGTGAGAAAGCTAAGGATTAGGGTAACAGACAGGTGTGGTAGGGATGAGATGTGCTCTTTCAAAGCACACAATGAGAGAATGTCTTCATCCAGTGCATCTAGGGATGAATGCACTAATAAGGTTTGAAAGTGCATAATAATGATAAATTCAGAACAATAAAGCTGCTTGCATTCAAATCTTCAGTACATGGCCTTTAAGGGATATTTGACATGCAAAACCATCACCGTTGGTTGTACAGGTAAAGTTTATTCATACAGTAAAATTTTATTGAGTCAAAGTCTTTGTGACAATGTAGATTAAACAAGTTGCTATATGAAATATGTCATACATAGTCAAAGCTTGCTCATCTTTGCTTTTAGCATCCCAAACTGACAATTTTAAAGAAGCAGTGAGGTTAGTGGTGGTTAGTACATGTGTGGGTGGAGAGATGTTAATCAGAAAGCATAGGATTTTTCTTTAGAGCATAAAATGCCATAGATTGCATAGTGACTACAGTGATTGATGCAGTGTCACAGCATTACAATTAGCTAAAAGTTATTTTTAGTGGGGCCGGAGGGTTAGCTCAATGGTTCCGGCACCTGCCTCGCAAGCGCAAGGTCCTGAGTTTGATCCCCGGTAATCACATACAATGCTGGGCGTGGTGACTCACTCCCACCAGCAATCAGTACCACATACCACAGTGCCAGACATGGCGGCTCACGTCTGTAATCCCAGCATTCGGGAGGCAGAGACAGGAGGATTGCTGAGTTCGAGGCTTGCCTGGGCTCCATAGTGAGCTCAGAGCCAGCCTGAACTACAAAGCGAGACCCTGTCTCCAAAAAAAAGGTTATTTTTAGCCTTTCCTTCACATACCCAAAAATGAATTGTATTGAGGGGAATGCAAATACTACCAAGGAAGATTATAATTCATAATGTAAACAAGGACAGATTGCACATAAATGGTCAATATTTCATTGGTTTGTTTAGCAAAAAAAATTATAAATTAAAACAGCCAGAAACAGATATATTAATGAAAAATGAGTTGGGGTGGGAACAGGGACTCCTCTAGGTTAAAGAGCAAGAAAGACCCCATGGAAATTAAACTGAGCCCTGAAGCTGGAAGAGTATTCCAAGAGGAAACAACTGCAAAACCTTAAGTCAAAAACTACTTTGGAGCCGGGCATGGTGGCTCACGCCTGTAATCCCAGCACTCAGGAGGCAGAGACATGAGGATCGCTGAGTGCGAGGCTTGCCTGAGCTACATAGTGAGCTCAGTGCCAGCCTGAACTACAAAGCGAGACCCTGTCTCAAAAAAAAAACTACTTTGGAGGGCCGGAGATTTAGCTCAGTGGTTCCAGTGCCTACCTTGCAAGCGCCAGGCCCTGAGTTTGATCCCTGTAACCACATACAATGCTGGGCGTGGTGACTCATGCCTACCAGCAATCAATACCACATACCACAGGGCCAGGCGTGGTGGCACACGCCTGTAATCCCAGCACTTGGGAGGCAGAGGCAGGAGGGTTGCTGAGTTCAAGGCTTGCCTGGGCTGCAAAGCAAGACCCTGTCTCAAAAAAAAAACTACTTGAAAAAAAAAAAACCACGTTGGGACTTAAGAGGAACCCAGCAGAAGCCCATGCGGCTAGAACATGAAAGGAAAAGAAAGATTCAAATATTGAAATCCTTGACAGGCTGAGGCAGGAGGGTCTCAAGTTAGATCCCAGCCTAAGCAATTCAGTAATTTTTTTTTTTTTGAGACAGGGTCTCACTTTGTAGTCTAGGCTGGCCCTGAGCTCACTATGTAGCCCAGGCAAGCCTTGAACTCAGCAATCCTCCTGTCTCTGCCTCCCAAATGCTGTGATTACAGGCCTGAGTCACCACGCCCAGAATTGTATGTGGTCACCGGGATCAAACTCAGGGCCTTGCACTTGCGAGGCAGGCACTGGAACCACTGAGCTGAATCTCCAGCTCCAGCAATTCAGTAATTTAGTGAGACCCTGTCTCACAATTTAATTAATTAAAATAAAAATGGTAATTAAAATAAAAAGGTTGTTTAGAGGCAGGAGAATTGCTATGAGTTCAAAGCCAGTTTAAATTACATTTGACCACCCTGTGTTTAACTCCAAATACCAAAAGTGATTTTTAAAAAAAATCAAACTCCTGGGCCAGGGATTTAGCTCAGTGGTTTCCGCATCTGCCTTGCAAACGTCCAGAGTTTTAAAAAAAAAAAAAAAGTTCTGAGGCAGGAGAAAACCAAAGGGATGATCCTGCAGAGCTGCTAGTGCTCTGCCTCTGAGCTAGTTATTCTAAGGGCCAAAGAGCTTCTGAGGGCCTCCCGCGAAGGAGTAATTTCTGATCCACACTTTTTTTTTTTTTTAATGAGACAGGGTCTCACTTTGTAGTTCAGGCTGGCTCTGAGCTCACTATGTAGCCCAGGCAAACCTTGAACTCAGCAACCCTCCTGTCTCTGCCTCCTGAGTGCTGGGATTACAGGCATGAGCCACTATGCCCGGCACTGTGGTATGTGGTACTGATTGCTCATGGGTGTGAGTCACTACACCCAATATTGTTATATGTAGTATCCGGGGTTCGGACCAGGGACCTTGTGCTTGCTAGGCAGGCGCCAGAACCACTGAACTAAATCTCCAGCCCTGATCCATACTTTTAAAACTCTTATCTGGTGGGAAGGTCCAGGGTGGAAGCTGTCTAGTGAAAAGGTGTCGAACTTTATCCCATGAACAATCTAGACTAGGATACAGCGAAGTTGTGGGCTCTGAGCAGTACTTAGGGAGTAGAGTCAACCAATGGAGTGGGATGTAAAAAATGGGGACCTAGAAAGCGCTAAGCAGCATCCTAGAGGATGAAGAAGCACAATTGTAGGTAGTTGGTGAGGATCGGGTTACCTCCATCCTGTGCAAGTCAACCTGAAGTACAGGGAAAGAGTCTAAATGGCAGTAGTCCGGTTAAGAGACTCTTGGGCCACCGGGGGCTGTGAGGGAGAAATCTCAGGAGTCCCACCAGGTGGGAGCGGTGAGTAAAGTGGGCGTGGTGAGCGGGAGTGGGCGTGCGGGCTCCACCGCACTGCGCATGCTCCGACCTGACTCGTTTCCATGGCAGCGGGGACACGCGCAGCAACTGCACTGCAACTGTCCTGTTCCAGACTTTAGCCCTGCCAGAGTCCACTGCCCCAAAGAGCTTTAGCACCCCAGTCCCAAAACTGTCCAACGTCCTCTGGTTCCTATCCCTGACATGGACAGCCTGGAGCTGCTTCAGCCCGGGGAGGCTGACTCGCTAGTGGAGCATCTGCACAGCTTCCTGCCTCAGGAGATGGGCTCTGAAAGGTGAGGTGATTAGGTCAGGCAAAGGTCCCCGGGTCCTTGAGTGAGAGAGCCTGGGCCTGACATTGGGGAAGGGATATTAATACATAGTTCATGAGCCCCCTTTAACCCCTCAGTATAAAGTTAGTCTTCAATTCGACCCAGCCCCCACCCTCACTCCTTGTGCACACATGGGCACCCAAATGCACACGTCGTTCTGGCGCAGGTGGAACCAGCAGCATGAGAACCTGGAGAAGTTGAACATGCAAGCTATCCTTGATGCCACTGTCAGCCAGGGAGAGCGCATCCAGGAGCTGCTGGTCACCTATGGAAAGGTACACCAAGGATTCCTGCCTTCCCTTCCTACACCTCAGCCACTCTACCCCTCAGGGCCACATAAGTGTCTGCTCTCTCTGGGCTGGTACACCTCTGTTCCCTGAAAGGGAAAAAGTAATGAGTTACATTTCCTTTTATTACCCCTTTTGTACAGAAACCATGACCCCAGCCCTGTGGTTGGGGATCTGTTGATTACAGAGACATTCATGCATTTGAGAACAGCCTAAGCTGTAGGGGAAGGCCCCAAGCACTAAAGTCACCCTACCTGGACTGTAAGGCCAGAAAAGTTTCCCAATGAAATAGGTATGAAACTTTGGGTTGGAAGAGGCCATTCTGACACAGGAGAGGCAGAATTAGAAACTAAGGAAATGGGGCCAGAGATTTAGCTCAGTGGTCTGGTGCCTGTCTAGCAAGCACAATGTCCCTGGTTCAATTCCCAGTAACCACAAACAACAATACGAGGCATGGTAACTCACTCCCACCAGCAATCAGTACCACATACCACAGTGCCAGTGCCGGTGTGGTGACTCACAGAGTGCTGTAATCCCAGCACTCTGAAGGCAGAGGCAGGAGGATTGCTGGGTACAAGGCTTGCCTGGGCTACATAGTGAGCTCAGGGCCAGTCTGAACTACAAAGTGAGACCCTGTCTTAAAAAAAAAAAGAAACTAGCCGGACGTGGTGGCTCACACCTGTAATCCCAGCACTCGGGAGGCAGAGACAGGAGGATTGCCGAGTTCGCGGCGGCTTGCCTGGGCACCATAGTGAGCTCAGGGCCAGCCTGAACTACAA
>PVIC010033889.1:0-19910 GCA_004025085.1 Thryonomys swinderianus | reverse complement strand
AAAAAAAAAAAAAAAAAAAAAAAAAAAACCAACAGTAGGGCCAGAGATTTAGCTCAGTGGTTCTGCTGCCTGCCCAGCAAGCGCAAGGTCCTGAGTTCGATCCCGGTGACCACATAGAATGCTGGGCGTGGTGACTCATGCCCACCAGCCATCAATACCACATACCACAGTGCTGGGCGTGGTGGCTCACGCCTGTAATCCCAGCACTCGGGAGGCAGATGCAGGATTATTGCTGAGTTCAAGGTTTGCCTGGGCTACACAGTGAGTTCAGGACCAGCCTGAACTACAAAGTGAGACCCTGTCTCAAAAAAAAAAAAGACAAATTCTATATGATCACACACACATGAGGTACCATACTTAAGAGATGTCAAAATCATAGAGAAATAAAGTAGAAGGGTGGTTGTCTAGGGCTAGGGGTGGGGAATGTAAAATCAGTGCTTAACAAAGTTCCAGTGTTACAGGATGAAAAGCATCTGGAGACAGATGGTGGTGGGGAGGTACACTATGAATTTTTTTTAATACTACCAAGCTGTACATTTAAAAATAGTTAAGGTTGTACACTCTGCTATGTGTACTTTCTTACAGGTACTCAGTGGGCACAGGAGAAGGAAGGATGTTAGGCACAGGCACAGACCCAGTCTATACAATCACATATACAGTGCGCAGTAAGCAGAGGCCCTGAGAGTGATCAACTTAAAGCGAGGAGGCTTTTGGTTTGGTTTGGTCTGGTTTTAAATGAGTAAAACTGAAAGCAACTTTCAACTTTAGTGGAAGAGTGAGAGAGGCGTAGGGATGGACAGTACAGTGGAACTGCTCAGGAAGAAAAGGTGAAGGAAGAAGAAAGAGAACAAAAACCATTTTGCTGCTCTGCCACAGTATGGAACACAGTTTCACAAGAGAGCAGGAAGAGGTTCAGCAGCACGTGCTGCTACTGGTGAAGCCAAAGTAGGGCTGAGGGGGCACCCGGGTCCTTTACATGAACTGAGGTCTTCAGCCTCTGGCAGAGGACCCTAGTGAAATGTACTTGCAAGATCAAGTAAATACATTTTTTTTTTTACAAGCCCAAATAAAAAGAGGGAAAATTCCTGGGCTTAGTGGCTCACACCTGTAATCCCAGCACTGGGAGGCAGAGCCAGGAGGATTGCTGTGAGTTCAAGGTTTGCCTGGGCTACCTAATGAGCTCAGGGCCAGCCTCAACTACAAAGTGAGACTCTGTCTCAAAAACAAACAAACCAAAAAACAAAAAGAGGGAAAGTTATTTATGAGCCATGGTGCCACACACTTGGAACCCCAATGTTCTTAGAGGTGAGGCAGTTTGTGACTGCTCTGTGAGTCTTAGCAACTTAGTGAGACACTGCCTCAAAAATTAAAAAAAAAAAAATTAAAAAGACTGAGGATACAGAACAGCTTGGTACAAAGGCCATTGGTTCGATAATGAAAAAATATTTATGAATATTAGAAAAAACATATCATATATTAGGTCACAGAGAAAAACTTACAACATATTCCTAAAAGTAAAAATTACTATTCAACCATATAGGAAGAGAAATTAAGAATATAAGTTTAAATAAAAATAACAAATCCCCAACCCTGGAAAATCCTAAAATACTAATTTTCACAACTGCTGAATAAAAGAGTGAAATGTAAAATATACCTGCACTTTTTTTTAGAAATAATACAAATGAGACTATCATGTAATAAAACTTATATGATATTGCTAAATTATATTCAGAGGCAAAATTCATAGTCTAAAATCCTCTTTATCACAAAACAAAAAAATGAATATATGAAGCTTTCAGATCAGTAAGTCTGAGAAACTCAAAACTTAATGAGGCTATTAGAAAAAGGGTACTAATTAACTATTAATAACTGGAGTGAGAAAAACATATAAAATACCTAGTGTTGGTCACAAGCAGAGGGACAAAACTGTGGATAGCTCAGGACAAAAGGATCATCCCCTGGGGACAACCCTGAGCACATGGTCTACATCAAGTCTGTGAGATAACTTTCACAAGGGATAACTTCATGATCTCAACTTATAAAAGTAACTCACCATTTAAGAAAGAAAAGAAGGTATGACTTCATCTCTAAAAGATCAAATACAATGAATTTTGGTACAGTAAATTTTAACAACAGTGCTTTTAAGTGCTCTTCTTTGAGCAAGTCCATGTTACCATCAAACATTTACTTTATTTACTTAACTAATTTCATTTAGCCCTCACATCCTGTCCATGAGGGACATCCGGCTCCCAGGACCTCTCTGGAGTGGACTCAGCACAGCTCAACAACCAGCCACCACCCCCATCGCCACCCCAGGAATCTGATGACACTGCCCAGTCAGCCCGGGCAGCACTGGCCCACAGCGTAAACAACTTCCCAGTTGCTGGAGAGGGAGTCGGAACTACTAGAATTCTTGCTTTCATTCTTTTGTGTGTGTGAGAATCAGAATCAAAGTGACTGAATGCTTCGGGTCACACCCCTCTGAGTAAAAGCGTATTTTCACATTAATTTGTAAAGGAACAGTAAAACCACGTGAATTTAATAACACAACTTTGATTTACTCCTTCAGTTTCAAAAAGCAACTGACATTTTTTAGATGATACAGAAAAATAGTTATGTTCGAGGGATGATATTAGTAATGACACAAGTTGTTGAGTTTGAGTTCATTCTTTTGGACTTTTAAGTATTTGTGACTTTAAATTTTACTGTTTTAAAAAGACTGTATGACTAGAATATTAGATATTAAGGATGCTTGTTTGCATTCTCATGTTTAAAGTAATTTTCTGTGTGCTAATGCCATTTTGATGTGATTCTAAAGGCCAAAGTAACTCTGTTAAGAGACCCAAGGGCTGGCCAGAGGTTTAGCTCAGTGGTTCTGGTATCTGCCTGGCAAAAGGAAGGTCCTGAGTTTGATCCTTAGTACTGCATACCACAATGTTGGGCGTGGTGGCTCACGCCTGTAATCCCAGAACTCTGGAGGTAGAGGCAGGAGGATTGCTGAGTTTGAGGCTTGCCTGGGCTACATAGTGAGCTCAGGGCCAGCCTGAACTACAAAGTGAGACCCTGTCTCAAAAAAACAAAAACAAAAAAACACAACTTGAGTGAGGCTAGTGGTGGCAAAGAGACATGACCTGTAATTCTACCTTATTTAAAACTCCTTTGCCCCCAACCACCCTATGCTTTACCTATTTTGCTTTTTCTTCTTAGCTCCCTAAATCCTTGTCACCATTTATTAAAATACACCTTATTCCTTTTCTTCTTTACTGTCTGTTTCACTCAACTAGAATTTAAAGTTCTTGACAATGGATTTGTTTTATTCACTGCCATTTTCACAAATCCCAAAATAGTGCCTGCTGAGATGGTAGGCTTCAAAAAACATTCATTTGATTCCTAATCTTTTTGAAACAGATTATCTAGAAATTATGCCAGCTAACTTCATATGAGCGTGTCATAACAGTACTTCTATTTTCAGTTTAATTTCATTTATATTTTATTTAATTAAGAAAATAAGGCTGGGGGCCGGAGGGTTAGCTCAGTGGTTCCGGCGCCTGCCTTGCAAGTGCAAGGACCTGAGTTTGATCCCCGGTAACCACATATAATGCTGGGCGTGGAGACACGCCCACCAACAATCAACACTGCATACCACAATGCTGGACGTGGTGGCTCACGCCTGTCATCCCAGCACTCGGGAGGCAGAGACAGGAGGATTGCTGAGTTCGCGGCGCTTGCCCGGGCACCATAGTGAGCTCAGGGCCAGCCTGAACTACAAAGCGAGACCCTGTCTCCAAAAAACAAAAAAAAAAAAAAAAAAAAGAAAAAAGAAAATAAGGCTGGGCCAGAAATTTAGCTCAGTGGCTCCAGCGCCTGCCTAGCAAGTGCAAGGTCCCTGGTTCAATACCTGGTAACCACATACAACAATACTGGGTATGGTGACTCATGCCTGCCAGCAATCAGTACCACATACCACAATGCCGGGCATGATGGTTCATGCCTATAATCCCAGCATTTGGAAGGCAGAGGCAGGAGGACTGCTGAGTTTGAGGTTTGCCTATGCTACATAGTGAGTGCAGGGCCAGCCTGAACTACAAAGTGAGACCCTGTATCAAAAAAATAAATTAAAACTAAGAATTACAAAAATAAACTTTGTGATCTTTTTCTTACATCCTCTTTACTAGAAAGTTTTGTTGGGGTCAATTTAGCTTTCCACATAAATCCAATTTTGCTCTGTCCCTCCTGGCTTTCCCTGTACAGTTGTGGCCATCTTGTCTGTCTTTGTGTCTCCATCTTTCTTTCTCTCCCAGCAGAGAGAAATAACTTAATCAGAATGAGCAAACCTGGCCAAGAGTCAGGTCCAATCTGTGGACCACCTACTACTGTTATGAACCAACTGTGCTGCCATATTCTAGAGGCACAGAGGACAACTTTCTAATCCAGTCTTTGAGTGGCAGGAAGGAAAAAATGTGAATCAAAAACAAGGTATAGCCTATTTTAATTAAAAAATGGGATATGTACCAAACACCTTCTTTTCACTCATATTTAAATTCAATGTAGTACTTTTGCTGCAGGTAAGTTACTTGTGATGAAGAAACTAAACCTCAGAACAGAATAGTCAAATAGAGTCAGCAGCGAGTGAGGGGAGTAGAGCTTTGTTCTGCCCTCATTTTGTGATCTTTTCACATTCTGTGTTAGGGAAGATCTAAAATCATTCACCTCTAATTTATCTAGCTGAAATAAGACCAAGAAACCATCCACCAGCATCCACCCATCTGACAAATCTTTATTGAGTAACCATACTGCACCAAATATTTCAGAGGCACTGGAGATTTAACAGACCAGCAGAAACGTGATGGGGAGAATCAGGTTACTGTTTTCAGAAGGTCGAGGAAGGACCTTGTGCGGCAGCAACATGGAAGGTGGGCTAAGAATGAGGAAGAGCAGCCAGCCATGCAAGAATGGAGGAAGGCATGACAGGCAAAGAACAGATGGTGTACAGGGAAACTCAAGGAAACAGAATAACAGGGCCACAAAATGAAGGTACAGTGAGGGGGGACCATATGTTAATGTCATATGTGTATGTCCAGCCACAGGACAGTACATAAGGAAATATGTGATTTGTTTTATGGTACTGGGATTTGAATCCAGGGCCTCACACATGCTAGGGAAGCATGCTACCACTGAGCTGCACTCCAAGCCCTTTTTAAAATCTTTATTTAATAGAAACTGTCTGTTCAGTTGGCCTCCAATCTGTAATGCTCTTAGGCCCTAGAGTAGCTACTTATTGTTTTAAAAAATACAACCTTTGCCTGTCTGTGGAGGATGGACTTTGAGAACAGAGCAAGGAGTCCAGAAAGCTTCTATAGCTGGCCAAGCAAGAAAGCAGTGGCTGGTCTGGCAGTTGCCAGTGGAGATGAACAAATAAGTCTGGGATACATTTTGGAAGCAGCGTGATCCAGACTTGACAAATAAGACACACTCAGATCCACTGATTCAGAGATCAGAGTTTTGCTAGTTGACAGCAGACTGCTATCAGAGCTGGGTGAGACAGCTCTGCAGGACATCCTCGAACAGGTCTGCTTGGTCCTTTCCAGGTCCCCCCACAAGATGGCACCATGATCTACCCCATGGCAAAACTCCAAACTGCTTCCCAGGATCCTCCTTCCCTTCTCCACATCTATACCCACAACCTAGTTGCTTTTTGCCTCCCTCCCTTGTTCCTAACTTCCCTTTCAGTCAACTGAAACAGCAAATATTTACTTTGAGCCTTCCACGTTATCCTGACTGAATGCCAAAAGTGAACTGCATGTTAGGGTAAACAGGCACCCCCCCCCAACCCACAGTGTTGGGCAAAGATAAGTGCCTGGATTGAATGAGCTATTTCAGGTGCTTGGGACAGTGCCCGATACTGAGAAAATGCCTAATAAATTCTAAATATATACAGCAAAGATTTTCCAAGACATTCTGGCTATTAGACTATAACTAACTTTATATGCATGCATATTATTAAGACATTTTGAAGACTGGTTCCCAGAGAGCTGTTTCTTTCAGATCACTAAGGTAATAATCACTACTAAGAGCCTTTTAACTTTGTACCTTGAAATACTGTATAAAGTAGTATACAGGTAATTCTTAAATGACATCCTAAGATATTTTATACAAGGAATAAAGTTTCCCTAAAAAGCTAAAATTACCTTTGAAACATTAACAGGGACAAACCATAAAAACAGAAATTGCCACTGGTAGGAAAAACCAATCCCTGAGATCTTCTTTAACCACCTCCGAGATCTGACAGTCCTAGAATCCAGTTGTGGAACTCTGAGGCACAACATCACAGAGGTTAGACTAGAAGCTACATCCCGCCAAGAGAACTGATCGGTTGTTCAGAGACCTGTAGACCAAGCAAAAGGGTTTCCAGGCTGCACCAGAGAGGTGAGACAGAGGTTGATAACTCCATGCTATTTATTCAGCTCTCCTTGAGGGAAACTGGGGCCACCAGGACTGGATGATCTGAATATTGAAAGGGCATGTTCTAATCTGTCAACTAACAAATTAGCATCATGACTCTCTGCAATGAGCTTACTTCACATAGATTTGTATTTATCAAGCATAGTGATAGCAAGGAACCTTGTTAGGAGGGTTCTACAGAACTTGTACCCTACCTGACTGTTCCCGCCCTTCTAATTGCTCAGGTCAGCTGGATAGACTAATGAATCCTGCTGGGCTCCAAAGGGAAGTACAGTGAGAATGCCGATCCACACAACAGCATTACCTACAATCACTACACAGTTTCAGCATTTCAGAAGTTGGACAAATAGGGATTTCAACTCTGGCTCCTCCCCCTGATAAACCATGTGATGTTAGGTAAATTTTTTCACTTGCCCCAGCCTCATATAGAAGACAGTGATTGCGAAGATTAAGTGGCACACAGGGCAGTGCTCCATCAGGAACAGCCACTGTTTCTGTAGGGGGCTTTGGCTCTACAATGCAAGAAGTCCCTCATTCCATTATGACTTTTGGTGGAAAGTGTGTCTTTAGACTGAAGGCTACTTGAAAAGTGCTCATTCCAGTAGCCTTCCTGTCTGAAGCTGTCAGACCCTCAGAATGCAGTTCCCAACCTTAACCACCTCTGCCCTTAAACCCATCTTTTAGTCTTCATGAGGGTTACACAAAAATTCTCTGAATTGGCCTGGGCAGTTTTAAAAAGACATTACTTGCAGAATGCTTCTCTACAGACTATTTTTAAATATGTGTAATTCTAAACACCAAGCCACTCTTTTAAAAAATCAAGGAACAGGGCCAGAGATTTAGCTCAGTGGTTCCGGTGCCTGCCTCGCAAACTCAAGGCCCCGAGTTTGATCCCTGGTAACCGCATACAATGCTGGGCATGGTGACCCACACCCACCAGCAATCAATACCACATACCACAGTGCCAGGTGTGGTGGCTCACGCCTGTCATCCCAGCACTTGGGAGGCAGAGGCAGGAGGATTGCTGAGTTCGAGCCTTGCCTGGGCTCCATAGTAAGCTCAGGGCCAGCCTGAACTACAACGCCAGACCCTGTCTCAAAAAAAATAGATACACTGTTAAAAAATCAAGGAACCACATCTTAAAGAAAAGTGAATTGGGCTTTCAGAGGAGAAACTTGGAGAGGGAGGCAGGCACAAGGGAAGAGAGCAGCAGCAGCAGAGAGCGTGGACTGCTGAGCGGGTGAAGCTGTCTGAGCCCAGGTGGAGGTGGCTGTGCCTGTCACTGCCAGCGCAGCAGAAGCCTGAGGTGGGTGGGGCTTTCCCTAGGAAATGCTTCCTCCCAGTTGTTTCTTCCTCAGGGTTTAAAGATAAAATCCTGACTAGAGGTTTTCTAATGTTTATACCAGAAAAAAATGTGTATTTTCATCCTCAAACCCTTGGCACAATTTAAAAAAAAAAATCAATGGGCAATAACTCTCACATTACAAGCCAAGATATGTGCCAGAAGACCACAATGGTCAGAACCACAGGAGTGTTCCGGGTGGTGCAGGGAGGTCGCCATGCTCTGCGGGGTTGTCCTAGCCCTGCGGTGGGGAGAGGGAGGCCAGCTGTCCTCAGGGCCTAAATGTAACTGCTGATTAATGACAATGTTTGGTGATGCATAAATGATGTTTTAAGTACTGTACATATATTTTAATGGTTAGAACGCAAAACTATACTAGAACTCAAACTCAGAGCCTATATTCTAAGCTATACCCCCAGTCCTTTTCTCTCTTTTTTCTTCTGAGATAGACTTGTGAAGTCTCCAAGTTGCCCAGGATGGACCTGAACTTATGATCCTCCTACCTTAGCCTCCTAGGGTGTAGAGATTACAGGACTGTACCATTATGCCAGGCTTCTTTTAAGCTCTTCACAACCTAACATTCTAGACTCTTTATTTATGTATAGTTTTATAAGTTTCAGTTATGTTTTAGGAAATAGGTTTAGGGTTTTGAGCTGATTTATAAGTAACTAGTTTTTCTCATTAAAAGTAAGAAATGGTTCCTTGTTGAAATTTTCACTTACAGCAGCTGATGTTCAGAACTAATTACTAGGGTTAAGTGAAAAAAAAAAATCTCTGTACTTGCATAACCCTATTAGAGTCAGAATCTAGAACCCAGAATCAGTATGCCTGAGCCCATTCATAAGGTCAGAAAGGAACATGTACACAAGTGTCCATCTGGGGCTATGGTGGCAACAGGTGATTGCAGGTAGTGTATTTGAGGTAACTGGAGTACAATAAGATGGAGAATCTTAAAGACATATGCTAAGTGAAAAAAAAAGAATGAGATGTATAAGGCAGTATCATTTACATAAATTAAATATACATAACCATATACAACAATACACATTTATAAAAACACATCAAAACAATAGATTAAACAGAATGGGAAGCAGGGAGGGAAAGGGATTGGAGCATCAGAGAAACAAATGAAACAACAAAAAAAGACAAGCACTGACACAATTTTTTTTTAAGACAGGGTCTTGCTATTTATATAGTTCGGGCAACCTTGAACTCACTATGTACCTCAGGCTCAAACTCCCAGTGATCCTCTGGTCTCAGCCTCCCGAGTCCTGGGATTACAGGTGTGCATGACCATGCCTGGCTCACAGGTTTCTTTTTTTTGGTACCAGGAATTGAACTCAGGACCTTGCACTGGCCAAGCAGATGCTGAGCTAAATCCCTGGGCCAAAGGCTTCATTTTTAACATATTACCCAGAGTAGTTGTTCAGTTATGGTAAAAACATTAAAAATCACCTCTTTCATTTCTTTTGAAATACAAATTATGGGACTGCGGATTTAGCTTAATGGCACCACACCTGCCTTACAAATGCAAGGTTGTGATTTCAATCCCTGGTACCATAACAAAAAAAAAAGAAATATAAAATATGATTAAATGTAGTCATCATGCTATACAACAGGTCACCAAAACTCAGCTTCCTAATGTCTCTTCCTGACCAAAGTCTCTCCTTTCTCTATGTACCCCACACCAAATCCCTAGTAACCCCCATTTTTTTTTTTTTTTGTGGCAGTATCAGATTGAACTTGGGCCCTTGTGCTTTCAGGGTAGGTGTGGTGCCACTAAGCTAAATCTCTGGCCTAGTAACCCCCATTCTACTTTCTATTTCTATGAATTGAATTTATTTAGATTCCACATATAAGTGAGACCATAGGGGATTTGTCTATTATCTGTTTATCCCTGTAATCACAAATAAACAAATTCCCTTTTGGGGGGCAGGGTGCACTGGAGATTGAACCCAAGACTTCGTGAATACTAGGCAAACACTCTAGCACTGAGCTGCACATTTTTTCATTTTATTTTGAGACAGGGTCTCGCTAAGTTGTTCAGACAGGGCTTGAACTTGTGACCATCCTGCCTCAGCCTCCCAAGTACCTGGGATTAAAGATCTGTGTGGTCATGCCCAGCGAAATTTACTGCTTTGTAAATGCTGAATAATACCCATTTTGTGTGTGTCAATTTATTTAAGTCATACATCTGTCGATAGATTTTTTGGCATTTTCCTATCTTAGGTTTTGTGAGTAAAGCTACAACAAACTTGGAGTCCACTCATCTCTTCCACATACTAATTTCAACTCCTCTGGTTATATACCCAGAAGCAGGATAGCTGGATCAGATGGTAATTCTATTTTTAGTTTTTGGAGAAAGCTACATACTGTTTTCCAAAGTAGTTATACTAATTTACAACATCGCCAACAGTGCACAGCCCTTTTCTCTCCCTATTCTCACTGGCACATGCTGTCTTTCATCTTTTTGGTAACAGCCTACCTAACAGGTATGCAGTACTAGGTCACTGTGGCTTTACTATGTAGTTCTTTGGTAGTTCATGACACTGAGGTTCTTGGGTGGTTTTGCTTTTTGTTCTCGTATTTGTGGTCTCATCATTTGGTTACAGTATGTGCTTCCTTTGCTGTACAGAAGCCTGTTGATTTCACAAATCATGTTTTTCCATTTTGACTTTCACTGCAGCAAAAACTGTCTTAACTACACACAAACAGCATTAACACAAAAAGAAGAAACTGAGGTTAGATTTTAAAATTAAATATTTTTATTCATCCAAAGACCCTAGTAAAGGAGTAAAGGTAAGACCAAAAATTGGGAGGTGATATCTGCAAAATACATAAATGACAAAGGACTCGTATGCACTATGTATCAAGAATGGCTAAAGGTGAATAATGAAAAGTAAAACCAGACCACCCTCTGGAAAGCCTTGCACAGAAAGGATAATATACTGAGATGCTAAGAACTGAAAAGTGGGAATCCTCCTCTTCAGCTGACTAGGAAAAGAGAGTGAACTCAAGAACAAATTTTAAAGTTTTATCACTTTTATAAGAACATACGTAAGGAAAGTTGAACAGAAATTTTAAATTTTATGAAACATCAATGTTGCTGGCTCAAGTCTCTTCTATTTTAAGAAAGTTCTTAAGAGAAAATGGAAAAAGAAGTATCTGCATCTATAATTTGTGTATCTAGAAGGAGAAATGAGTTACTTATGCAACTACTACACAGTAGAAAGCTTTGTTTCCATAGAGATTATGACACAACTGATCTAGACCTTAAATTAGAATATTCCAATCTGAATTGAGAAATGATCTTTTTGTTTAAATGAATAGTGTATTCAGTGAGAATAAAAGCTCTGCACATCTGCTGATATCATTTCCTCTCCACTTCAGTATTAATAATGAGAACACATCTACACAACTCCCAAAGAGCAATTCACATTCCCCCCCAATCTCACAAGTGCCTGAAAATAGTGAATGACGTATTTCTATAGGATGTACAAAATTACTGACTATAAAGTGACAACACAAAACAATAAAATCTCTCTGCCTATTTCACATTTATTATAGTTAAGTATTTTCCCAGTCTGAAGACAGTCAATTCTGCCTTTCTTAATCCTCATTACTGAACTCAAAAGAGAAGGTATATATTGAAGGGGTAACACATGATGCTACTGATCAAAGCGCAAGAACACCTGAAAGCTTTTAAAGCAATGGAATATATGACTGATAAATACAGCACGTGTAAAATTCTCCAGGAACTCCACATTACCCTGGCTAAAGCTCAGATGACTTGGAGTCCTTCAAGCCTGAGTTTCAACTTCCCCAAACCACTTACAACTCCTTGAAAGGCTTGCATTCCTACCATGCTACCACATCCATGCAGCTCCCTAGGCCTGGCAAACTCTTGCTTTCTTTCTCTTCTCCTCTACGTACTTTTTAACCTTCCAGACAAGAGCAGGAGTGCTGCTTTGCTTGCAGTCTCCAGCCCCAACCTCCACTGGGATGAGCAGCTCCCTGGGCCCCCGCTCTGGTCTGTGACACAGTAGAATTCTGGGCACCTGTTTCTCCTGCCACACTGAGCCTCTGAGTTCTGCTTACTTTCGCAGAATAAATACTCAGTAACTACTGACTCAACCAATTACTCAATAACTAGTTCTCCAAGATCTCTTCATGCTTTGATAACATTTCTAAAGGAAATTTCTAAGGAAGAAAAGATATGCAATCCTAGTTGCTAGAGTAAAATGGCAACTGGCCGATTTCCCAACAGACTTATATTATAAACCACTCTGTTCTTTTCCTAATTTTACTGTGATCATTTTCCAGCTGAATAATATCCGATCTCATTCTCAAATCTCCAAGGAATGATGCAATCTTTGATTGTGTTACAGCTGAGTGTATCCTTGACTTAACCAAACAGTCAAAGTTCTGTTTGATTAGATTTGTATCTTATTGCTGTTCTGGGTATGCTGTCTCCCTGTTATCAAACGCTGTACTCAGCCATGTGTTATTTAGATATCATAGAAAGTCACCTTTTGAAAAACTGCTCTCCATTTAAATTACAGTGTGCAGTAAATGAGGAATAGCACTGGCTTCAGCATACATAACTGACTCTGAAAAGAAAGCATGATACACAATACAGGAAGTCCTCTAGTTCAATAAAAGGCACAATTTTCATATAAAAATGTTAGGGTATGACCCCCATGATTTTGTAAGAAAATATATAAGATCAAATACAAGTAAATAAAAATATTTAGGGAATTAATAATATGTTCTGAATGTAAATCTGTGTATTCCTGAAAATTTCTTTTCCATACCATGCTAACATGAAATTTGGATTTTTTCGTGCTGATTCAGTAATGTAAAAAAGGAACAGGTATCAGGAGTGGAGAGAGGATCATACATACGTGGCAGGGACAAGAAGTAAATCTAAAACAGAAAGTTGTAATTAACCTCAGAAAGTGAAATCAGGGCCGACCACTTCTTCAGGCAGACGTTTTCAGTTCCCATGTGGGTGTTGCCTCACTGGTCTCTGAACAGGTGGCTAAAGCAAGCAGTTGAGTGCACAGCCTCCCTGCCCAGTGAGGACTTGAGGAAGATACTAGAGGGGAAGTCCCCAGGGCTAACATCATCCACCCACAGAGGTGGTCTGAAAAAAGGCAACAGAATAGAACAACACATCTGGATATTTCATTTTGTTTCTGTAACCTTTTAACTGTGATTTCCTCTAGGATACACCAAGGCAAGTGGCTGCTCAGAGGCGTTTCAGCTGCGGTGGGGGTAGCTGCAGCCTTGCCTAGGTGCCACCAAGGAAGAGCTGCCCCACTTGCAGGTGCCTGTGCTTGGGACACCTGACTCACTTAGGAAAAGGGCTTTCTTGGATAATAAAACATGAAACAAATCTGGAGAGGGCTTTGCATCCACTGCTCCTCTGCAGAGTAAACATTCAAGACCAAATATTCTGGCAATAATCAAAGTTCTTTCAGGGATTCAACGAAACAAAATAAACCTCCAAAGAACAAAACAACATTTAAGGTCATTTTTCCACTTTAAACCTGTTCGAAGTTTCTTCCATGCTTGAAATGTGGCCGAGCCTCAATTTTTATGCTTACTCTTTTTTCTTTTTTTGAGACAGGGTCTCGCTTTGTAGTTCAGGCTGCCCTCAACTCACTATGTAGCCCAAGCAAGCCTCAAACTCAGCAATCCTGTCTCTGCCTCCCAAGTGCTGGGATTACAGGCGTGAGCCACCACACCCGGCACTGTGGTATGTGGTATTGATTGGTGGTGGGTGTGAGTCACCACGCCCAGCATTGTATGTGGTTACCGGGATCTAACTCAGGACCTTGCGCTTGCAAGGCAGGCGCTGGAACCACTGAGCTAAATCTCCGGCCCAATTTTATGCTTACTCTTAACTCTTAACACAAATTCCCCGAGCTCATTGTATTAGCTTCCTGTACCAAATTAGCTCAAAATGGGTGGTTTAAAACAAGAAAAACCATCCTCAGCGGTACATACTCTAATCTCAGCACCTTTGGGGGTTGAGTCCTGAGGACTGAGTTCAAGGCCAGCCTGGACACCTTAGCAAGATCCTCTCTCAAAATAAAATAAAAGGGGCTGGCTATGTCAGTGGTAGAGATCTTGCCAGCGTGTGTAAGACCCTGGACTGCAAAGTAACTAAAAGGTTATTCTCTGACAACTCAGGAGACCTAAACTCCAAAATCAAGGTCTAAGTAGGGATGGTCCCTCTGGAATCTCTGAGAAAGAACTGTTCCCCACATCTCTCCCAGTATCTGATGGCGACCACAAATCCTAGTTTCCCTCTATCACCCCCATTTCATCGCACGCCCTTCTTATATGTCACCAGATCAGGACCCACTCTCAGCCAGTATAGATGGCCTCATCCTCACTAATTACAAGGCCCTATTTCCAAATAAGGACACATGCTGAAGTTGTGATGGAAATGAAGCTGAAGGGAAATACTGTTCAACCCAGTACACACATTAAATCCTCAGAACAGTCCAATAATTAAAAGTGTTCATTTAATAAGGTTTAAACCAGACAAAACTAATCTAGGGATATTTTGTGGAAACTGATTGAGAAAGACTATAAGGGCATCTTATGGGGTCCTGGAATGTTCTATTTCTTCATCTGGATAATGGATGCATTTTTGAAAATTCATTAAGTTGTATATTTATAATTTATGCATTATTACATGTTATATGTTCAAACTGAGCTCAGTTTTAAACCAAAGTGATCAGTCCTGTATCTTTTTTTTTTAGTTTTTTTTGGGACAGGGTCTCACTTTGTAGTTCAGGCTGGCCCTGAGCTCACTATGTAGCCCAGGCAAGCCTCGAACTCAGCAATCCTCCTGCCTCTGCCTCCCGAGTGCTGGGATTATAGGCATGAGCCACCACGCCCGGCCTTGTGGTATGTGGTACTGATTGCTGGGATTGTGGTATGTGGTACCAGGGACTCAAACTCTGGACATTGCGCTGTAAGGCAGATGGGGGGGGGGGCCAGAAAGACTGAGCTAAATCTCTGGCCAGATCAGTCCTATAGCTTAACAGCACTTCAACTGTCACTCAAAACAAAATAAAACAAAACAAAACAAAACAAAACAAAACAAAACACTCTTCCCACTGTCAGTGCAGCTGCAGGAGCGGCAGCCCTCGGGAATGAGGGAGCGAGGCTGCTTTCAACTCCTTCCTTTTTCCTCCACCTGTTGGCTGCTGTTTCTGGTGGGAAGGACAAGAGGTCTTGACTTGTATGAGATCTGCCACTCTTGGAGTCTTAATGGGTATTTAAAACTCTTTGTGGTTTCTCAGAGAATCCACCTACTGCATTCCTCTCACTACAACTCTCTGATGTTTCTCTTCCCGCTGGCTTTTCCCAGTCCTCTGTCATTTTCTAGCCAAGTGTGTGCCTGTAGCCTTTCATGCCGGGGTCCTCTCTTTGAGAACGCTTTCAGTCCACGGCCTGTCTAGATCCAGTCTGTGTTCACAGCACAAGGGCCACAGTCCTTCTCTAAAGAGTCTATGGTGTGGTGGAAAGACTGCCAGTACACCCAGGCTCCAGGCTTGGCAATATGGGTCTGCCTGCCTGATTTGAGCACTCTGTCCTTCAGTGTCTGGGACAGTCTACTGCTGGGTGCTTCCCATTTATTCCCCCATTTTATCTATAGGCACCTCCAAGAAAGCATCCCCACTCACTGCTCCAGATGTATAACTCAGAGCTAGAGTCTCTGGATACAAAATGAAAACCAACAGGCTGGCATGGTGGCTCACGCCTGTAATTCCAGCACTCGGGATTGCTTTGTAGTTCAGGCTGGCTCTCAGTTCACTACGTAGCCCAGGCAAGCCTCGAACTCAGCAATCCTCCTGCCTCTGCCTCCCGAGTGCTGGGATTACAGGCATGAGCCACCATGCCTGGCACTGTGGTATGTGGTATTGATGGCTGGTGGGCATGAGTCTCCATGCCCAGCATTGTTTGCGGTTACCGGGGATCGAACTCAGGACCTTGCGCTTGCGAGGCAGGCGCGGGAACCACTGAGCTAAATCTCTGGCCCCTGGCTTTGTACTTTTAAACACACCTTCATCTCCATTAGCTATCTGTCAGCTTTAAATAGTGCTCTGTGAACTCTGGCTGTTAGAGAGGACACTACCAGCTCGTGGGTGTCCAGCTCATGTTTTTTCAGGCAGGACTATGTGGCAGTGGGGTAGGGGGAGGTGTTCTCGAGCTGGCCTCTCTTCCTAGCCAAAATCGACAGACAGCTGAGGAGCTGTGCACTTCCTGCTACCACATGGTCAGACCACTTCCCACAAGTATGCTTGTCTGAGTCCTCATCCAGTCAGACCCGCTCTGCATTTTAGAATCAAGAAGCTCCTACACCAGCTTTTTATCCACGGTCACTATTGTGAATAAAGGATTCAGGTTCTGAGTCCCAGGTTATAACTCTTGCCTTGGAAAAAGTTATTCACCAGGTTTTGTGTTTTTGTTTCTCTTTTCCTGAATTTTCCTAGTATCTGCTTATCTACTTCCTCTCTTACTCCTGATTCAATCTTTTTTTTTTTTTTTTTTTTGAGACAGGGTCTTGCTTTGTAGCTCAGGCTGGCCCTGAGCTCACATTATGTACCCCAGGCAATCCTTGAACTCTGCCTCAGTCCTCCTGCCTCTGCTTCCTGAGTGCTGGCATTACAGGCTTGAGCTGCCAAACCTAGTATTTGTGGTATGTGGTACTGATTGCCGGTGGGTATGAGTCACCACGCCCAATATTGTTGTATTGGTTACCAGGGATCGAACCAGGAACCCTGCCCTTGCTAGGCAGGTGCCGAAACCACTGAGTTAAATCTCCAGCCCTCCTGATTCAAACTTTTAAAAATTATTCTATTTATTTTCTGACTTGGGTTTCAGACAGCTCCTAAATTTTTCAAAGATGGAGTTTTCTTTTCTGTTTCTTTTTCTTCTCATTTCCTGGGGTAATTTCCCTGGGGAGGGTGGAGAAAGGCTAAGTTTACCACACCAAAATAATTTTTCTCTCAAAAAGTAACCAAGATAGTTTTAAAATTATTTTGAGTTTAAGGTATCATAAAAAACCAGATAATTGGGCTGGGGATTTAGCTCAGTGGTTCCACCACCTGCCAGCGTAAGGTCTTGAGTTCGACCCCCTGGTAACCACATACAACAATGCTGGGCATGGTGGCTTATGCCTGTAATTCCAGCATTTGGGAGGCAGAGACAAGAGGGTTACTGTGAGTTTGAGGCTTGCCCGGGCTACATAGTGAGCTCAGGGCTAGACTGAATTACAAAGTGAGACCCTGCATCCACACACACAAAAAAAATCCAAACAATTAAGAAGTATACAGGCAAAATAAAAAGCTACTACCTGAAATCTCATTACTCTATAAAGTAGTCTCTACTCATATACTAGCACATTATCCTTTGTTTTTTCCCAATGCATAGAAATCAGTTTTTTGTGATGCTTTTTTCTCACTTAAACCAAGTCTTTTCTTGGAAATATAGATTTAAATTGTAATTTTAATAGCTACATGATATTCAAGAGAATTTCCTTTTAACCAAGAGTATCATGAGACACTGAAATGTTTAACTTTTTTTTTTTTTTGGAGACAGGGTCTCGCTTTGTAGTTCAGGCTGGCTCTGAGCTCACTATGTAGCCCAGGCAAGCCTTGAACTCAGCAATCCTCCTGTCTCTGCTTCCGGAGTGCTGGGATTACAGGAGTGAGCCACCACGCCCAGCACTGGGGTATGTGGTATTGACTGCTGGTGGGCATGAGTCTCCATGCCCAGCATTGTATGTGGTCACTGGGGATTGAACTCAGGACCTTGCACTTGCGAGGCAGGCGCTGGAACCACTGAGCTAACCCTCTGGCCTGAAATGTTTAACTTTTAAAATAACCCCACAAACCAGTAGTCATGCCATTAGGATCAAATTTTCCACATTTTAGTTGCCTTATAAATGAGAGAAAATGAGGGATTTATTCCATAGACTTTTAAAAATAAAAGCAGCATAGGCATTAAAGATAGGTAACTGGGCTAGGGATTTAATTCAGCGGCACAGTGCCTGCCAGGCAGGCAAGTGAGAGGCCCCGAGTTGGATCCCTGGCATACACAAACATAAATGCATGCATGTATGCATGCATACAAGGTGACCAAAAATTCTTGTAAAAACTTAAATGTTTTCACAACCTTTGTTCCTTCTACAGTAAAAAAACATTTTTCCTGGTTTCTCCATTATAATATATACAAAATGGGAACAACAAAGTTATCCAAATTTTATACCAAAGATGGCTAATCTCTACAGGTATTAATCAGGAAGACAGTCAAGAGAACTACAGACTGCTTCTTCTACAGCACAGGGGAGTCTGTACCAAGGGGTCAAGCAAAGGAGTACGTGCCAACTGCCCACTGTCTGAGTTTTCATTAAACTGTCTTTCCTAATCCATTTCCTTAATTAGCAGGGAGTTAGAACTATACAAACACTGAACTTCAAAGCTGATTGTAGTTGTAAAGTAAGGAGAGAAAACATTCTGTTCTCTCACCAGATCTCAGAGACAGCTTTTTCAAAGAAACTCTCCCTACACAAATGAACAAATCTCCAGACGGCAAAGCACTGACATATGCCAAGGAATAAAAATTGTAAGTCATTGTTATTTGCAAAGATATTCAAACAAGTGTTTGAGGGTAGCCGTGGGTTAGGGTCTAAGTCTTAAACTGGGTAACCCCTGATTCAGCAAACCAGCAATCACAGACACAAAAAGAAGGGGAGCTAGAGAAGGCCAGTCATCAGACTCCAGCCATTTGGCAAGCAAGCCCCACCAGTAGCCTATGATGTTACTGTCTTTACTATGCACTAGAGAGCATCTTAATCTTTACATCAACTCTATAAAGTAAGAACTTCTTTTATTATTCCCCAACACAGAATTGGGAACAAACTCTTAGAGGCTGACTTACACGTTGTCACAGTGCTAGTGAGTAGGGTGTGGCACTTGGACCCAGGACTTCTGACCCTCATGGCCCTACTCAGTCACTACACCATCCTGCCTCTGTGCTAACCAGCCACTGAAACTCACAAGAGGATGCACATAGGTGATTCTGACTGACATGCTCAGAAAGGCCATAACCAGACTCAGTCTGGAACAACAGATAAAACTTGGGCAAGGACAAAGGCAGAGGAAGGCCTTGAGAGCAAGAATACAAAGGAGAGGAGAGCAAGGGCAGGTCTACAAGATCTGCAAGTTGGGTCCCAGCTCTGACCCTCACCACTGTGTGATTTAGGCTGCTCACTAATCCAGTCTGGTCTCAGTCTACTCTTAACTAAGGAACTTAATGACCTGTAAGGTTCAGCCTTATATAACAATATGTCACATATTTTATAGTTTATATTTTAATATATATTGATTTCCTAAGAAACAGATTTCTCATCCTAATGTGGATAAGAAGCAGGTATCAGTCAGCAGATTGAGATGTAAAATTTGCATTCATTCAACACAGAACACCTATATGTATGCACCAAACCTAAGGTACAAAATTATACAAGTAAAAATATGGATCTTACCTTCCAGAAGCTAAGCACAGGAGGATTAAAAAAAAAAACAATTACAACACTTTGTAAATGTTTGACAGCAAGAATTGGTACAGAATGTGACAGAGAAGTGACTGATTAACTCTGCCCAAGGGAGAGGGAGAAAAGAAATCACTAAATTTTTCAAAAGAGTGATGCTTGCTAAGGTAAATTTTGAAGAAAAAAATAGGGCTCTGCTAGATAAAAAGAACATTCTAGAAAGTAAAACTAGGGCCAGGGATTTAGCTTAGTGGTTCCAGAACTTGGCTCTCCAGTACAAGGTCCTCAGTTCGGTTCCTAGTATCACATTACCACAATGCCAGGCTTGGTGGCTCATGCCTGTAATCCCAGCACTCGGGAGGCAGAAGCAGGAGGACTGTTATGAGTTCGAGGCTAGCCTGGGCTAGACAGTGAGCTCAGGGCCAGCCTGAACTACAAAGCAAGACTTTGTCTCAAAAAACAAAACAAAACTGGGCCGGAGGGTTAGCTCAGTGGTTCTAGCGCCTGCCTCACAAGCCAAGGACCTGAGTT
>PVIC010033888.1:0-19897 GCA_004025085.1 Thryonomys swinderianus | reverse complement strand
AAAAGAACTTAAAAACTCACATTGGAAAGACAGATGTACACCCTTGTTCATAGCAGCTCAGTTCGTGATAGCTCAATCTTGGAAACAACCCAAATGTCCATCAACTGGAGAGTGGATAAAGAAGATGTGGTTTTTTTACAAAATGGAGTATTACTCTGCCATAAAGAATGACAAGATCGATCCATTTAGGTGCAAATGGGGACACCTGGAGGATGTGCTAATAAGTGAAATCAATAGATCACAGACAATTCCCGGATCTTCTCTTTGGCATGAACACCTGTAGATGCAAATGAGTTCTAGAAAGTAGGACAGCTTTTATAGAGTGGAATATTTCTATAGGAAACTTGGTATGGGAATGTGATGAGGGGAAGGAATAAATATGATACAGAAAGAAAAAAGAGCATGTATAAAGGGGGGAGGAGGGGGAGTGGGTAGGGATATGGGTAAAAATGAGAATTAACTTGTGGCATATACTGGTACAAATTTCCCAATGTTATATGTGATTTTGAGATGTATATAAATTGTACCAATAAAGAATTCAATTTAAAAAAATCTAGGAACCAGAAAGAACCTATCAGAGGCCGTACTATATGAGTTGAAGTCTTGCCTTGTCAGCAGAGAGGCTGGGGTTGGAGGGGTTCCCAACTTGCCTAGCCCTGCCTCACTCCTTTCTATAGTGAGCCTTGATGGCTTGGACAACTGAGCACTCGGCCAGGCTGGACTGGATCCGCAGCTCAGTTCATTTTGGAAAACCATGCAAATACCAGTTACAAGCTACTGAGCTTGTTCCTGTTTCTACTTTTTATTGTATAAATATTTAAAAAGCAGTTTTCTGAAAACAGGATATTCTAAAGCACTTAGAGGTTTAAAGACAAAAATAATAAACACAACCCTGTACTTTAAGGTATAAAGTTAAGAATAAGCCAGTGCTTTTTATTTTTGTTGGTGAATTTTCCTCCAGCAAGCTCAGCAGCTGAGAGAAGTGATTGTTAAAAAGTCATCTGGAGAGGGCCGGAGGGTTAACTCAGTGGTTCCGGCGCCTGCCTCACAAGCGCAAGGTCCTGAGTTCGATCCCCAGTAACCACATATAATGCTGGGCGTGGAGACATGCCCACCAACAATCAACACCGCATACCACAATGCCGGACGTGGTGGCTCACGCCTGTAATGCCAGCACTCGGGAGGCAGAGACGGGAGGATTGCTGAGTTTGCGGCGGCTTGCCTGGGCACCATAGTGAGCTCAGGGCCAGCCTGAACTACAAAGCGAGACCCTGTCTCAAAAGCAAAAAAAAAAAAAAAAAAAAGTCATCTGGCATCTGGAGGAAGATGGAGTCACCTATGAGGTCTGGCCATGGGTACAAAGGGAGGAGCTGGGCTTCAGTGCCCAGGGAGATACACCAACCATTCGTGTGTTTCCATCAGTCCTCAGCAGTCATTTCCTGGCCCTTCATACATCCCCCCTTTCAGTCCACTTCCCCTTTCAGCCCTGTAGGACAGGGCTGGGGAGGTGGAGGCCTGGACAAAAGGCCTCCAGAACCATGCCCTAGGTACACCATGAACAGGCCAGGAAACGGCTTCATGACCAACTCCTTAGGCAACCAGCAGAGCAAAGCACTGCTACAGAACCACGGGAGCTCTGGCCTCTGTCCCTCATTCCCTCACAGGACCTGTGGTGCAAGGAAACGTGCGGATGGAATCGCAACAAACAGACTCCTCTCCCATGATTGCTGTGTCATGGAATCGCAACAAACAGACTCCTCTTCCATGATGCTACCTGTTTGGATTACCCAGCACCATCTGGTTGTCAACAGCCGCTAGCCTGGCTGCTCCACACCGCATTTGTACCATCTTCTTGGTGTGGCTGACTTCCTCCACGAAGCATCTCAGCTTGATTTTGCTTTGCAGGCTCAGCCTTCACCTCTGAGTACCCCGCACTTATCTACCCTCAGGACAGACAAGAATGAGTGCTCCACCCTTTTCCCCAGTCCTTCTTGACATCAGTTATGACTCCTAAGTGATGCTAAGTCTTCCAAAAACGGTCCTTATCCCGTGCTATATACAAAAGGGCCATCAACAGCCCTGAAAGAGACTAAGCTTAGTTGAGTGGATCTGGGAAGATTTCCTGGAATCAAAGAACTTGGGCTGGGTCTTGAAGGATGAGCCAACTTGCTGGTTTACTCACCTGTACCTAGGCTGGGAGCCTTGTCTGTCCACTGAGGCCCCACAGTAAAGAGCACAGTAGGAAAAGATATGTCAGCCACAGGCTGCGGGGACTCAGCATCTGCTGCCCCGCTGTCCTCATCCTGGGTAGTAGGGAAGATGTGTGGGAAAGAATATGAGCATCTAGGAGCAGTGAGTTGTAGGGGAGAGGCCTTATTAGCATCTCCTGAGATTGCTCCAGCCTCTTCCTAGGTGTCTGTAGTTGATGGAGAATTCAAAGCCCACTCTTCATGCCAGCTCAGGGTAACGCTAAAGCTAAGCTGGCTGAGGATTTCATTGGGTCTTGATGTTTCTGTCACTTTCCTCCTCCTCTTGACTCCCATGGGTGCTAATCCCAAAAGCACCTCGAAGAAACACCCACACTAATCTCAGTCTGCTGCCCTGAGTCCTGATTGGCAGATTCCATAGCTAAGCCCACACAGTGCTAAGTGAGTGTCTTGGGGCTGGTGGGATAGATCAGCTGGTTGATCATGAGGACTGGGGTGAGGAGGTCAGACACATCTGGTTTCAGACCATGTGACCGAAGGGCTGGTGAGTCTCCTGGATGGTTCCCCACAGCTCAGTTTCTATTTGGAGCACAGATAAAATTTTTCATGTGTAGATTTGCCTTAACCATGTGTTGATTGTTCCATATGTCCAGCTTTGTCACCTTCTGTAGAAATGGGTTCCATGACCTCCCCATTGTTGGCGGTGTCTTACAATTTAGAGCCATATATATCAACACCTCAAGATTTCCTGAGCCTGCAAAGCGAAATCCCACTGGCGTGCTACCCACAGACTCTGCCCGGTGGCCCTCCTGGGTGAAAGGCTGCTCCCCGCTCCCACTCACCTGGCATAAAGGCACAAGGTGCCTCTGAACTACCATCATAGACGACACCTGTCTTCCAATCGCTGACAGTGTCAAAAGAATTTATTTCAAATCTGTTTAAGACTGTGGTAAAACTCAGATTTTTCAAAAGGTAATACAGAAAGTGCAACCACCTCCCAAAGACCACAAAACACAGTGTTTGCAATTCAAAAAATACAAACGTTCGTGGATACCAATACAAAAATTAGAAAAAATTACTTTCCTTACCACTGCCCACCCCTCTGTGTTTCCCATGGAATATGAACAGCCACAGGACCAAGATCTGTCACCAAACACCAATCACTAGGGACAAAGTGATGTGATGGGGAGGAAGGGAAGAGGGGTCAAAGAAAGGCAGGAAAATGGAAGGTCTGTCGACAGCCAAAACAAAGACACAGCTTTTTTCTTGTTAAATTCCTTTGCCAACGTTAAACAAACACCTCTCATGCTTAATACAACGGCATAGCGCGAAGGCAGCAATTCTAAATCATGCATTTACATTTTTGCTTCGCCCACTTCTCTTTTCCTCCCAGCGCTGAGACCCTGGGGGGCTCAGGAAGTCCAGACTCCACCAGGAAGGATTGGAATGGCTGGCTGAGGCCTGTCTCATGGCGCATCCACCCCAAGTCCTGCTTTCATAGACCAGCAGCCCCGCAGCCTTGCCCAGGGGCCTGGCCTGGTGCCCAGTACCCACTTTACTGGCCCACCAGCCATGGGGCCTTTCCTAGGACTGTGGAGGTTGTGGCCACCATGAGCTGTGCCTTTTGAGAGAATAGCGCAGCTTCCAGAGAAGACTTCCCTGGAGTCAACTCCCAGCTCTGTTCGATTGAAGTCAACATCATCCATTGACACTTCTCCCTGAATAGCTCAGAGAGTGAAGTCCCAACAGTCATGCGCTCCCTGCTCACTGCAGAGAGCTTGTGGATGAGGGAGCCCTTGGACACCAGGACTTAGTGACCAAGGAGGCAGAGTGCAGGTTGATGTCTCCTTGGCTTGGTGAGAGCTTCTGCGTGAAACTATGAGATTGCTGACAGGAAGCTTCTTCCTTGCCCTTGAGTGGAGCCCCATTAACCCAGACCTCCCTGGGAATGGAACATTTGGGATGTTACTGTCTGTGGTCCTGTGACCCGCATCTTAAATGCCTCTTCTGCCCTCGCCAGCCAGACAGCTATGTAATCAGTCTTTGTCCTGGTTCAAGGAGACTTAGATAGAAGATATTGTGGTCAGAGGACTTTAGAAAATCCCCACACAGCTTTGATCCATCAAATGTGAGCCACTGGCCTAGACTTGAGAGACTGCAAGGTTCTTTTCTTTCAAAAGTGCTATTTCATAATCCTCACAGGACAGAAGAGGAGGTAGGTTATTGTGACTGGTCCCATTTGCATGTGGGGACCTTGAGGCACAGAAAGATTCAGAGATTTGCCCGACCCATACTTGAATCAGTGTCAAAGCCAGATGCATCTGAGGGCTGTACTTGGCATCTGGTCAGTACACTCTGTGCCAAGCCTGCCCCCATCTTTCTGCAGCCTGTCTCCCTATGCTGCCAGGATCCCTTCGGGTGAGAGCTGCTAAGGAAGACGGTCAGGGACAACAGCTATAGCCCCACTTCGAAAAGAAAAAAATGTTCTGAGATCTCCCAGGATTAGCACAGACTGAATATATATGTTCTAGAAATAGCTGCTTAGATATTTTTTTTCTTTATAACCTGCTAAAGGCCACAAACTCATGTTTAAAAAGTCTCTGTTGCTTCTAGTGGCCAAGGAACCTAGCCAAGGAAAACAAAAATAAGTTTCCTTTAGGGAAGAAGGGTGGTGCCTGGGGGAGCAGGGATATGTAACCTGGCTGCATAGCATCTGCAACCAGGAAGTGGATGTCACCATCACGCTGAATATTGATGCAAGACAGACCAATAGCGTGATCAGGTGGTCTTCAGTGGGGACAACCCCCAGGGATATCCAGCAACTTCTAGATACTTGGGGTTGTCACAACTAAACGGAGATGACCTAAAGTGTCCGTAGAGGCCAGAAACTGGCTTCACCCACAGTCTTGTTATGGTGTTCCTCAGCATTCCCTTGTTGAGAGCACAACAGGTTCACTCCCCACTGCCAGCTGCAGGTGGCAACCACCTCATATTGGCACTGAAACTAGCCTCCCCAGGAGGACAACCTGCCACTGGATGGTGCGGGAATCTCTGGGAGAGTCACATCAATGCTGCCTCTGATTCCAGCTAAAGGTGCTTTGGTAAGTCAGGGCACTGAACAGAGAAAGGGCTTCCGGAGGAGGGCTGCCTCCCTGTCTCTTGAGGAGCACCATGGTGTCACATGCTCTGCGAAGCAGGCCCCTCATCCTGGGGGCCGCAGGGCACTCACAGTGCTGTTGAAGCTACAGAGCACACAGGTTGACGGTCAGCCTGGGTCACAGTGCTTAGGCTGGGCACCATGTTTACTAAAAGTGGGATCATTATGTCGCAAAGAGGACAGAGAAGGAAGAAGGGCCTGTTGTGGGCACTGCCCTCTGGTCTTGGAGCGGGAGCTGGATGCTCAGAGTGAGGGCAGATGCTAGTGAATACCTCTAAAAGGGATGAACTTGAGCACACTTTGCTCAGAGTGGCTCCCTAGCAAGGGGAGAACTGTGGGGCTATGTATAGAGGCATCAGTTTGACACAACAGAACTGTACATCTTAAGCTACTTTGAGTTGCTCTCTCATGTAAACTGCTAGATAAATGTACACCAAGGTTTTCGTCAGCCAGCCCTAACGAAGCATTATCCTGCTTGCCACGCTGCAAAGTGCTAGGGAATTTGGATGAGAATTCTGACCGTTTGTTCCTTTGCTTCTCTCCCTTAAAGAGTTGCTAAGTTCTTTCTTTGTTTCTTGGATCCCTCAAAAGCACAAGTGTGTGGCTGGGCTGCCCTTCGCTCTGTGGCCCATGCTTGCCCTGAGAGGATCTTTGTCTAGGGTGGCTTGGAAGGACCGCCCAGCTCTGCCCCCGGAAAAGCCATATTGCTTCTGGGCTCTGGTGCAGGTAAGAATGGTGGGATGCCCCCGTCCCAGTCCACTGCCTTGGAACTTCAGGCAGCTCTATTAAAGAGACCACCTGGAAGGCTGAGGTATGGCTCAGTGGACGGTGCTTGCCTAGTATGTGTGAGGCCCTCGGTTTGATCTCTGGCACTGCTAAAAAGAAATAACAACAACAACAACAACAAAAAACACCACCTGAAATTGTAGGCATTCTCATCTTATTTCTGCATCTCATCTGATCTGGCTCTTGGCTGCTCCAGGCACCCTGAACTGCTCCTGCTTCAAGATAGATAGGTGATTTTGGGTGACACTGTGAGCCTCTGCTGACTGAGGGACTTTCCTTGACTTCACAGCCTTGCCCTGCCTGTGAGCCAGCCTTGCCAGCACTACCTGCATGCCCAGCAAGACGCTCCCAAAGCCACAGGCATCTGGACCCATGGACCTTACCAACAGCTTCCTTGGCCCAGGAGGGCTGTGGCTTCTCTGTGTTCTTCGCCTTTGGGCATCTGCCTCAAGGGAGGCAGGGGCCTGGAGCTAGGGCTGTGGCCGAGGCTAGAGGAGAATGGAGGAGAGAGGCAGCCAAGCTGCTGATAGCAGCAGGCTGGGTCCTGTGTGCAACATGGAGGGCTCCGGACAGGCCTCCGAGACAGGGAAATGGAGCTGGAAGCTCCCAGACAGGAGAACGGTGAGGCGAGCCCAGGACCGCCACAGAGCAGACGGCTCCAGGCCTGTGTGGAGGCCAGGACAGAGCACCACGCTGTCCTGGTAACACTGGGCAGCCAGCCCAGCAGCACAGCTGTGGAGGTGACGGGCCACAAGTGAGGTCCGAGGTAGGATGGTTGGTCCTGGCAGCGGATCCTCAGAAGCAGGCACAGGGGCTGCTCAAGAAGCGGCTGATGGAGCACAGTTGGTGCCCGTGCATGGGCAAGTCTTATAGAAACCCATCCAGCAGGCAGAGAGGCTGGTCCTCACTGTCAGCATCAAGTGACGGAGAAAAGGTGACAGCACAGTGACTTCCGAGTGGAGCCGGAGGAGCAGAATACAGGGAACAAGAGCTGAGAAGGAGGCAGGTCCTGCCAGTGGGAGGACAATGTGGACTTCTTCTTGGTCTTTTTTCCAGGGCACAGCACACATGGGTTTGGGCTGGCAGAGACCAGTACAGGGTGCTCCCCTTGGGTTCCTGTCTTCCTCACGGGTCCTGCCCCCTGTCACAGCAGATACCCTCTTGCCCTTGGGATACTTCTTGTGTCTATAATTTTTCCTGACAGCAGTGCATGGAGGAAATCTCAAAGCAAAAGCCAACTGACATGAGAGGCCTTCCCAGGTCTCCAGCTTCTGTGCTTCTAAGTGTGTGGGAGCCCCCGGCTCAGAGGAACAGCTTAGCCACATTTCCTGTTTGCTTCTGGGGCAGCCACTTCCAGAAAAGGTCACCTCCAGGCAGATGTGTCACAGGCATTAAAGTTCCAATGTTTCCATCTATGGCTAAGAACTAAGAACTCAAGGAAAAACATGTAGTTAACTGTTGCACAAACCCATGAGTGTGTGTGTGTGTGTGTGTGTGAGAGAGAGAGAGAGAGAGAGAGAGAGAGAGAGAGAAAGAGAGGGAGACAGACAGACAGACAGACAGACAGACAGACAGACAGAAAGAGCATACAACTAGCTGATTAATAAAGACCCTAAGGAAGCCCTTTGAAAGGTTTTCAGTAGTTCAGTGAAAGAGACAAAAATCAGTTATGAATGATTAATGTCCCTTTTGATCAGTCCTGAAATTAGGCCTACGAATGGCATGTTGTGTACTGAAGGCCCCAGAGCCAGAATGCTGAAGGACAGCTTTTCCCCGCAGAGGTGAGAACCTGCCAGCAGGGGTAATACGCAGGCATGGGGTGACATCACAAGCCCCTGGCTCCATCTCAGGATGCCAGTCTCAAAGTCCACCTTCCTCTCTCCTCCAACAAAAATCAGCCTTGCGATCAGACAGCAGGAAGCACACACATGACCCGAGTCTTGATGCCCCGGGAAAGCCCCACGTGGTGAGTCTCCAACACATTTGAGTGGGAGAAGGTGAAGCCCACACTGGTGCCCTCCACTGACGCGGCAGCCACGGTGTGGCCTCAGCACTCCCCGAAGACACCGTCTCCCGATGTTCAGTGGCTGCTGAGCGGCGCCCGGCACTTGCTCCTTGCTCATCTGCTCTTTGCATTACCAGAGCTCCACCCCACGAGGATGTGAGGCTCTTTCCAGCGAGGCCCCGCTCACAGGCCGGCTGGACAGCAGGAGCTGCCCGGCTAGTTGCCTGTCAGCTTTGGCCTCCCCAGGTTTGTTGGCACTTCCAATCCTGTGTGCAGGGTGACCTGGAAGAGAAGATCGGACTGTGAGGCTGTGGCCTGCTTTCCTTTCTTGTGGCCATCTGGTTAACCCCATGGATCAAGAAGTAATTGCTGTCATTTGCAGGAAAATGGATTGAACTGGAGATCATCATGTTGAGCAAAATATAATAGACTCAGAAAGACAAGTATCACACGTTTCCCTAACACGTGGAATCTTAAATTTAAAACAAAAAGAGCTGGTTATGTGTCACGTGTAGTAATTCTAATAGGAAGGATGAGACAGGAGGATCACTGTGAGTTTAGAGCTAGCCTTGGCTACCCAGAGCACAAGGCTAGCCCAGACTACATAAGGAGACCTCGTCTCAAAAATTCAAAAAAGAAAAAAAAGGTGGTGTGACAATAGAAGGGTTACAATTATTACATAAGAGGAAGAGGAGGGTGAAGGGTGAGGTGTAAAGAAGGGTAATAGGGCAAATGGGTATCATCAAAATACAGGGACCAGGGGCCAGGGGTGTAGCTCAGGGCTGCCGCTGCCTGCCTGGCAAATGCAAGGTTCTGAGTTCCACCCCACATTCAGAAAAAAAAAAAAAATTAAAATATGTTATATTCATGTATGAAAATACATTGAAGCCTAGCAGCTTGCAATATTATTAGGCATTAATAAAATATGTTTTTAAAAAGGAATGATTGGTGTGGATGCATCAGTATGCAGGGCCGCGAGCAGACCAAGCCAGGTCTCCGCCCTCTGGGGAGGGCTCCGGAGGAGAAGGCGCCACGCCTGGTTCTCTCCCTCCGCCTCTCGCTCACTTGTCCCCAGCCTGGACCAGCTGCCTGGGCGCAGCGCTGAGCTCTGCTCTCCAGCGTGAGCCCCACCATTTCAGGGGGACAAGGGGACTGATCGCTGCCAAGAGCCTTTCTTTCTGGGACTGGCGCGAGCAGCGGGCGGGCCCTCTGCTGTCTGGTGGCCTCGGTGACCCAGAGAGCCTGACGCGCTCCGGTGAGGGCCGCAATCCATGGCGAGCATCCCGGCCACGCTGGGCGCAAGGTACCTGCACGTTGCGGTTGAGGCTGAGGGCCGGCATGAAGACACCCTCCACGTGGCTGAAGGCGGTGGGGCCCTGCTGCTGCCCGTTGATGAAGAAGGTCAGGGTGCGCTTAGTCAGGTCCAGCAGCACGCCCACGGTGGCCCCCTTGCACACGCCGCCTTCTGTCCTATGGAGAGACCCCGGGGAGACCCATCATCACACTCAGCCTGGGGTGCAGGCCGGGACTCAGGATAGTCATGTGGAGGACGTTGGGGTACCTTCACCCCGCGGTAGCCCAGGGTGGGGCAAGCCTCATTCTGTGGTTGTCCAGGCACCTGGCAGTGCCCGTACCCGTCACCGCACCACGCAGGGAGACTGCGCTTGGGGCGGGTGGGGCACTGGGTTGCTCAGCGCTTCCCGCTTCCCAGCGTCCCCTCCGAACCTGGGGGGCAGACAGCGCGGATACAGGAGTTGCTTTTGCTGCCAAAGAAAAGAACTAACTCGGCTCCCTTCTCAGTTTTAAGCGGTGGGAAAGCTGAGCAGGACTGAGAGGCAGACACGAAGTCGTTGAGGACACACCGGCTTAGGGACACAGAAGGCACGAGTTGGACATCAAGCCCTCTGTCCGAGTCTCCATCCCCCGTGACCAGCGGTGGGGCCTGAGAACCCCAGGGATGCAGCGGTCGGGAGCAACATCCTCCCGGGGGCCCTGGGCCTGGGCCTGGCTGACCTCGCCCGCTGTCCACGGGCTGGCGCGCCACATAAGAAAAGCACGTGGGCGTGCTCTGTGAGGACTGGGCTGAGCAGTGGGCCAGAAGGAAGGTGAGCAGTGGAGAGCTTAGGACAGGAAACCTGGAGGAGGCCCTGTGGGCGAGTCAGGAGGATGTTCCTCTAGAGGGTAGGTTTTCTGGAAGGTGCTGACGGGCAGACGTGGGTCAGGACCCACAGGAAGAAAGGAAGATCCAACTGGGTGGGACATGCTCTTCTGAGATTGACCACAGGGTGGCGACATCATCCTCCTTAAGTGCAGGGCCTTGACTCCCGCCAAATTTGGAGCCAGTGGGCCAGGACTCCGCCCCTGTGTGGGCTGTGGGTGAAGGCAGGGGTCAGACGGCATCACCTGGTCAGCCAGCAAGAAAATGCAGCCAAAATGCAGTGCAAACAGAGAGCTGTCCGCCCTTCCTCAGGTGGGGGTGGGGGGTGGGGACTTTAGCTCTAAACTAGCTGCCAGCAGGGGGTTGTCACCAAGGACCTCAGACAAGTTCCTAGGCAGCCTAGGATTCCTGGGAGAGCAGCGGGGGTCCTCCACTGTGGGGAAGGTGCCCGTGGTGTCTGTGGGAGCAGCAGGTAGATCCAACTGTTAAGAGCTGGGGCCCAGTGAAGTCAGCTCTCTGAGGCCCCTTCCCCTTCAGGCAGTGCCGGATGTCACTCCGGGTGAAGGGCCCCCAACGGCAACATCTGCTCTCTGCATGGAAAGCCAGTGCCCACTCGCACCCTACAGTGACCCAGGCATGGCTTGGTGGTTGCAAAGGAAAGGGAGGCAGAAGCAGAAAGAAAACCCTAAGCTCAGGATCCAGCCGAATACCCATCATGAGCCAGCTGCAAGACTGTGGACCTACTGTGTGAGCGCCGTCCCAGTCATTTGGGCTGCAGACCAGTGATCACGTCCCTGGTCACTGTCAAAGCCAACCAGAACTGATGACCAGTGTGCCCGAAGCACCATCCCTGTGCCCAGCATGCCCGGCTTTGAGGCAGGGTGGGGAAGGAGGGCAGGGCAGCGCGCACCTGTTGGTGTGGGAGTTGCAGTGCATGAACCAGCTGCGGTTGTTGTCCACGTACATGGCCCAGGCCTTGTCATCCTTGCCCAGCATCATGTCCTTGGCCACGCTGGCCCTGGCCACCCCGAAGGCAGGGTCTGGGTGGTTGTCGTAGCGGTCCACGTGCAGCTCCCAGTAATGCACACCCTTGGAGAAAGCAGCCGTGCCCAGCACGACCCGGTCATCGTAGCTGCTGCAGGTGGCCGTCTGGTTGTCATTGGATAAAATGATGTCCCGGTGCCCAGAATTGGGGTCGAATGTGAACCAGGCCACTGGAAAGGGAGGACATAAGAGGAGCAGGGTCAGGTGGTAGAATCACCAACAGTTTTTAATGTGCCAAGACACAGAGTCCACTGGTTTTCATTAGCAAATGGGCACACAGTGTCCAGTGGTCCTCCGTCTGGGAAGTGTGAACTCACTGTCACACACACACTCACCCACACTCACTCACTCATGTTCCCTGCTCTGTGCTGCTCCAGGTACCCATCCCCCGAGCCCAGCTGAGCCAAGGGAGACAGGTGCTCTGGCCTCCCGGTCCCACATACAGATGCATCACGGAGCCCTGCTTTCTGGGACCCTCTCAACACACACACTGTTGGCAGAGAAGGAAGGGGACACGGGGGACACTGACACACAGAGAAAACGATGCGGCTCCGGTCACAGAGCCTAGTTCTCTCCGTGGGGAGGGCATCCCTACTTCCCACCTCCCAGGATGTGAGACATGTTCTCTAAAATTGAGACCACAACACTCAAGGGCATCTATGTGCCCTCTCCAAGACACGGTGCTTACCATCGGACGTCTGCAGGACAACTGTCTTGCTGTATGGCCCGACTCCTGAGGAGTTGAAGGCCTTGACCCTGGCATTGTACGTGCTATTGAAGTGCAGCCCATCAATGGTGCACAGGGTCTCCTTGCCAACGTACACCTCCTGGAAGAGCCAAGGCTGCCCATTAGGCCCCTGGGGCTCCAGGAAAATCCCTCATAGCAAACTGACACTCCAACTGCTATCACCCAGCAGGACTGGCTGAATAAGGGATACTGCAGCCAGCATGGCTGGTCCTAGGGCACATCCGAGGGTGTAAGTTCCCTTGCTGCTGGCTGGGTGGCCCCCTCTGCCTGGGAAGTTGGCACATGCAGGGCAAAGGGTCCTAGTGAGGCAGCCTGTACGTCTGCAGCTGGATGCCACGCCACCGGAGAACCTCCTGCGCCTGCTGAGCTCATCCCTGCCAGAAGGCCCTGGAACCTGGGGACAGCAGCCGCCACACCCCTCCCTCTCTGGAGGCTGCATCTGTGCTCCTTGGCTTCCGGCCGATGCTTTTCAGACATCCCCAGGGGGTAAGATAGCCCTGCCCTGGCCTCAGTGTTTCCTTTCCATGGATTAGTTTGCTGCTGGCTTCCCAGTTCCTCTCTTCCTGCTAAGCCCCCAGGGTGTACAGCCATGTGTAGTGCAGTGCTGCTCATCTGCCTGCAGCCTCCACATGCCTGTTCGAGGCTTGTTCTCTCTGTCTGTCGTCTGTCTGTCTGCCTGCCTCTGGTTTTTCAGACAAGGTTTCACCTTTTGGTTCACAGCAGTCCTGAACTCACTGCATAGTCCAGGCTGACCTTGAACTTGTGGCAGTCCTCCTGCCTCAGCCTCCCAAGTGCTGGGATTACAGGCACATGCCACCACACATGCCTCAGGGCTTGCTCTTCACTGGCTGCTCCATTGGTATCAGTCATCGCTGTGTGCCCCTCACCGCACAGGTTTTCCTAGTCACCACACAACCTGGGACAGGCACAAGGAATCCTGGGAAGATGGAAGCTCACCCTAGATCCCGGCTGATCCTCATGGGGGCCATGTATCAGGTCCAGGTATCTGCATGTAAATCCTCTCCCGTCCCTGCAGCCTGCTGCCCATGAGCCCTGGCCTTGGCCTGTACTGAAGGAGCGGCGCTCTCTGAGCTCTTGGGCTGCTTCTCTCATCCTCTCCAGTCTTACTCTGCTCCGGGGAAGGAGTACCTTCCTCCTTCCTCTCCTGCCGCATTTGCCTCCAGGGGAGACCCAGGTCTGTCCCCACCTGAGGTCTGCAGTCCCTGAATCAACTGTGTCACCTCACTTCCCCAGGGGCCCACAGTCCCTTTAAAGTTTGAATATATACAAACATTGCTACACAGACATTTTTCCAGCTTTGCACCTGGACTAAACCAGGCCTCCGCAGTTTTTTGTTTTGAGATGAGATCTCACTAAATTAGTTTGACGGGGAGCTGTTCTCAGGCGGGACTGAGGTTAAGAGGAGGCTCACAGACTGGCCCGCCCCTCCCGCCCACTGTGTGTCAGGACCCCTGGGCCCCACGGGGCTCACCCGGAACTGCCCCCCATCGCCGTCGTCCAGCTCCAGGACATAGCCATCCGCAGGGCTGGGGCTGAAGGGTGGCGTCCTCCAGGCCAGGGTGACGCTGTTGTTGCGCGTGCAGCACTTCTCCAGCTGCAGCAGGGGGGCAGGCGGCACTGGGACAGGGACCGAGGGGTCAGCCCCCAGCACCCTGCTCCCACAGGCCCCTGACGACAACGTGGCTGAGCGTGCTCCCTGGCCATTGGCAGCCACTGCCAGAGGACAAGGAAGTACAGGGAGCCTAGAGGGACTGCTGAGTCCTGGGTGCTGGGGCTGTGGGCCCCGGGACCCTGAGGAAGGTCCTCCTCTTTCCCATCTCCCCAACCCCCAGCTGTGGTATAAACTCTAAGCCCAGGGCGGAGAACACAGCAGAGTGCACTAGGCCTGCTGCCCTCGCTTGGGGGGTCTGGGACGGAGTGAGGCATCCCGAGGCTTGTGCCCCCAAAGGCCCGTGTGTTAGGGTGAGGATTGGTCTCCAGCTTTTCATTGTGGGGGCCAGTGGGAGGTCGTCAGATCATCGTGAGCCCCAAACCCTTCCCCTTCCTCTCTTTTGCCCCCTGACCATGAGGAAGGTGGTTTTATGCTACTGCACTGTGGCCGTGATGTGCTGCTGCATCCCCAAACAGTGGGCCAACTGATCGTGGACTCCAACCTCCCGAACAGGGAGCCGGAAAAAACCGGTTCCTGTGACATCTGTCTCAGGAAGCCGACTGGCACAAATGCACGGATGCGTCGAACCCTCTGGGGGAAGCTTTAAGAGTTCAGAAGACCCGGTCTGACAAGGGCAGCAGCCTCCAAGGCCCTGACAGCCAGCCCAGGCAATAGGGCACGTGTCAGGAAAGATTACGCACCCCTACGCTGACAGTGGGAGACGCTGTACATTCTGGCTCTCTTCATCAGAGTCAAGAGAGTTCAGAAACCGATACAGCCCGCTCTGGCCTTTTTAAAAAGGGAAAATGCTGGGCCGGAGGGTTAGCTCAGTGGTTCCAGCGACTGCCTCACAAGAGCAAGGTCCTGGGTTCAATCCCTGGTAACCACATACAATGCTGGGCGTGGAGACTCACGCCCACCAGCAATCAATACCACATACCACATACCACAGTGCTGGGTGTGGTGGCTCACGCCTATAGTCCCAGCACTCGGGAGGCAGAGGCAGGAGGATTGCTGAGTTTGAGGCTTGCCTGGACTACGTAGTGAGCTCAGAGCCAGCCTGAACTACAAAGCAAGACCCTGTCTCAAAAAAAAAAAAAAAAAAAAGAGACTGGCTCAGGAAAAACTGCCTATTTCCATCTGGCTCCAAGAATGAGGTCACTGTGTATCCAACAACCCCGTGGAGCGAAATCTGACCACTGCGTGTTCCCAGCACAGCCAGACTCCAGTCCCCTCCTGTCACCTCCTGCTCTCTTCTCTGAACCTCGGACCCCACGCGGTAGGAGCAGTACCCACGCCCCTGTGCATCCTCCCATCGCACCCTCACTTTCGGGGTAACTGTGCATTCGCTGCAGGTCCTGCACCCCACCGGGCCACACTGGCTCCTTGGGATGGCATCTCATTTGCATCTGGGGCATGTGATGCCTCTGAACGGCACCAGATATGAGATGTGGAAGTGGGCCAGGAGTGTGTGAGAGACTTGCTTTCCGCGAGGCCCGGCATGGCCGCGTCACACACCCTGCGGCCAGGACTGGCTCCCAGATCCACAGGCGTTTCTGCCGGAAGGCAGAGTAAGCAGCCGTGTTCCCCTGCGGAGCGCCCTGGCGCTCGGAGAGGCACCTGGAGGACAGGACTCTGGTCTGACCATCACTTGTTAACTTCGTGACAGGCCCCACTGTGGGATCTTTGCCGCACTGTCACTGTGTGTCCCCTCAGCTCTCTGAACCTGGTTCCTGCCTCCCCCACCTGCTCATTCTGTTCTCACGTCTGACTTTCATGCTGTTTTGGGGATACAGAACCCTCGTCCCGCCTCGGAGCCTTGGCACCTCCCATCCCTCTGCCTCCTTAGGTTGCTTCTCTCTCTCCCCGGCTTTCTCCCTCTTCTGCTTCCTTCTTTCCCTATTCCTGCCCCTCCACACCTCACGGTATATGTCCGGCATCTCCTGCTGCCCTTTGCTGTGCTTTTTATTTATAGTACCTACCTCTGCCCAGTGCTGTATCTGATTTGTTTGCACGTGATCCACAGCCTAATCTGGGCTAGCAGCTCGGTCCTGAGGGGCTGCAGGCTTGAGCACCCGGAGGTCTGGCTGTCAGCCCAGGTTGGGCAGACACTATTTTGTTTGTTTTGTTTAGTGGTGCAAGAGTTGAACACAGGACCTTCGTTCCGAGCTGTATCCCCAGCCCTCTTTTATTTCTAGGTGGAGTCTCACTACCTTGCTGTGTTGCCCAGGCTGAGCTCAAACTTGCAAATTTCCTGCCTCAGCCTTCCAGAATTCTGGGAGGACAGATTCACCCCACCAAACCCAGCTTATGCTTCTGAATGACAAGCAGGCCTCACTGTACAAGGAGGAAGCTCAGCTCTGTCTGCAGGATGTGGCCCCAGCCTTTAGAGCCAGGCCTGTGACTGGGGTTCCGCCCAACACTCTGCTGGCCTGGGCATCACAGGCTTGCTCCAGCACCGAACCACCCCTTAGACATGACGCCTCTCTGGGAAGATGCCCTGACTGAACTGGGGCCAACCGTGGCTCACCCCTACATTTCATCTGAAGGAAATCCAGCTGGTGGATGGCCTGCAGCAGCGGCTCGCTGTCCAAGGTCAGGTCAAACTCTGCAGACACCTTCGGCTCCAGGGCACCTTTGACCCACTGCTCCTGCGACACCTGCACACGCTTGATCAGTGCGTCGGAGATCTTGGGGAGGGGAAGCGCAAGGTGAGGGTCTGCACTGCAGGGGGAACTGCGCACAGGTGCTGGGGAAGGGCTGGAGCTCTGGGCCTGTGGCTTGGGCCCCTCGGAGAGAGGCTCTCTGCTAGCCACGCGAGAGACAGAGCGACTCGGCCTGTAGAGGACTGGACGGCACCAGCTGCATAAAGATGCAGTATGGATGCCCGGTCATGTGGAACATAAAGAAGCACCGGCTCTTTAAAGAAAATGAGCCAAATACTTTTGTGAATTAAATGTGTTTTTTAAATATGCAAAGGCACATCTGTTTTTGCCAAATCTAGTAGTTTGCTAAGTGAAACATACTAGTCATTTGTCCCAGGGTGTGAAAAAAGCATCTCCCACGTCCCTGTCCTGGGTCTCTTCCAAGTTACTCTGTGGCTTCCATTGCGAACTCCAGCTGCATCCCACCCGTGGATCTGGTCTCTTTGCTGGAAAGCACCGCTTCCCATGCCATGAGCTCACGCACCCTTCCTGGGGCATCGTCATTCTCCCCACAAACAGAGACGGAATCACGGCAATGGTCCTGAGCTCCTCCCATCCCCGAGGCAGCCTGAGGCCGGAGCCGTCCCAGGCAGACTGCGTGGTCTCTGGGAGGCTGCGCACCAGCCGGCCTTGCGGGGCTTCGCACGAGGAGGTGCGAGCCTTGTGGATTCTGCTGCCTCACTTCGTGGGCACTCTGGCCAGCCTATTTGGCAAGCTGTCCATTCCCATTTGTGAGGAAAATGCGGAAGCACGGCACTCAGTCCCTAGAGAGGACACCGTTTCACCTTTTTGTTTAATGGATGCTGCAGCAGTAGGCTTACAGCCAGTTTTTGGAGTCACTGAGCGAAGGAGAGCAATTTGGGTTCCAGACAGGGAAAGACCTTGCCTCAGACTTGGGCTGGTTTGAAGGGGGGTGCTGGAGGAGCCCGCCCGCGGCCCTGCAGTGGCGGCTCACCTGCAGGAAGCCCGAGGGGTCATTCTCCTTGATCACCTCCAGGCAGTACTCCATCAGCCCCGTGGACTGGCGCAGCTTCAGCGTGCAGTGGTTGATCTGGTCCCAGACCATCTGCAGCGGAGAGAGTCGTCTGGGTGAGCGCACGCTCAGGGGAAGAGCAGCAGCCCTCACATCAGAGCTAGTGCAGCCTTGAGAGGAGGCCGTGCTGGTCCAGGCCCTCACGCGCTCTGTTGTGAGCCCCTCATGTCCTCTTTACTGGGCAATAAACAGAGCCATTCCCAACACCGCAAGCTTTTGTGCTCTAGACTGGGTTGCAGACAAAGGCACCATGTGAAGCCCCCCTTGGGGGGCCAGTGCCTCCCCTTCCTCTGCCCTGCGGAGCTCAAAGATGGCCTCTCCGGCTCAGTGGCTTCCCCTGTGCACACATTCAGTTGGGAACAGTGTCTGCAAGGATGAGCTCCTGGGACAGTGGGAACCCCTCCTCGTTCAGGATTAGGAGTGTTCACAGCTGGACCTGTGTGGGGGAAGGGCAACCTTGGTGCCTCTGCTGGACGCTGGGCCCACATGTGAGTGCAGAAAGACTGGACAGAGCTGGAGGCATGAGCAGGGCTGGGCCCCGACACCGCCACTCACTCCTCTCTGCAAGATCAGACCGAGATAGTCCTGTGCCGGCCAGACTCAGCAGCCAGGAAGGCGGGAGCGTGGCCTCCAACCTGACCACAGGGCGGCGCAGTCAGCCCTCAGCGCGGAGTGCCCGGTGCCTACCTTCAGCTTGTGCTCCCTCTCTTTAGTCACCTTGGTGAGCAGCTTGGCCTTCTGCCGGGTCAGCGCATCCACCAGGGCATCGCACTGAGCCACCAGGCAGGCCTCATAGTCTAGGCCATTTTCCTGGGGAAAGCAGAGAGTGTGAAGTCACTAAGGTCTCGAGTGCTAGAGACAGAAATAATGGTTTGGGGTTTTTTTTTTGTAATTGAGAAAATTAAACAAAAAATTATGATACAATAATAAGAGAATAACATTAGTTAGTACACTGCACATCTAGAAGAGTGTTCTGGAGGTGCTTGGCTCTGAATTGGGAGCGTCCAGCGAGTCCCAGAACATCTGTAAGTCGGAGCGCTCTGGCCACGCGCACCTCCTCACAGAGCACTGTTGTGCTGGGGATGTGCTCGTGACAGTGCTAAGAAGGAAAAAGGGCAGGTGCAGCTCAGCCATAGACCACCTGCCTAGCATGTGTGAGGCCCTGGGGTCCATTCTCAGGACTGCCAAAAGAAAAAGAAGGAGCCTGGCTGGGTATGGTGGCTTGCGCCTGTAATTCCAGCACTCGGGAGGCAGAGGCAGGAAGATTGCTGTGAGTTCAAGGCTAGCATGGGCTATATAGAGAGTTCAGAGCCAGCATGAACTACAAAGCGAAACCCTGTCTCAAAAAAAAAAAAAAAAAAAAAAAGAATAAGCCCAGTGCATGCTTATATTCTCAGCATTCAGGAGGCTGAGGCAGGAGGATCACTGCAAGTTCAAGGCCAGCCTGAACTACATATAGAATTCTAAGCCAAGCTGGAATACATAGTGAGATCATGTCTCAAAAATCCAAAAAGAAGAAGAGGAAGAAAAAGGAGAGGTGGAGGAGAAACCAGACAGGATATGAGCTGTGAACAGCATAATGCACGATGTGCATAGATTTGGGTTCAAAGTAATGGAACAACTCACATCAACATAGTGACATAGGTAGGATGTTGGTGAATGTTCTCTTAGTTCTGTCTATTTTTCTTCTACTTTCCAAAACTTTTTTGATCTCCCCTCCCCCCTGGTCTCTCTGAGATAAAGTCTTGCTCTGTAATTCAGGCTGACTTCAAACTCGCTATGGAGCCTAGGCTGTCACCAAACTCATGGTGATCCTTCTGCCTCAGCCTTCCAAACTCTGGGGTTATAGGTGTGCACCACCACACCCAGCTTCCAAAATTTCTGTGATATGAACTTTTGCTTTTTATGAGAAATAAGCAAAGCAAACAACCATCAAAAATTATATACTTGCAACCGGGCGTGGTGGCTCACACCTGTAATCCCAGCACTCAGGAGGCAGAGGCAGGAGGATTGCTGAGTTCGAGGCTTGCCTGGACTACATAGTGAGCTCAGAGCCAGCCTGAGCTACAAAGCGAGACCCTGTCTCAAAAAGGAAAAAAAAAAGTTATATACTTGCAGTAGGTCTTTCTTTCTTGAAGTTAAGAAAGAATCCTCCAGGTCCAAGGTCAGCATGGGTTGTTAAGTGGAAATGAGGCCGTGGGGGTGGGCCTGCTCCAGTGAGATGGGTGTTCTTAGAAAACGGATGAGGGATGTCACAGGAGGGCATTGAGAGGGGACTGTATCTATAAACCAGGGAAGGAGGCCTCACAAGAAACCAGCCCTGCCCACATTTTGACCTTGGACTTTCAGCCCCTGCAACTGAAAGAATAAACTTCTGTTCTC
>PVIC010033887.1:0-19904 GCA_004025085.1 Thryonomys swinderianus | reverse complement strand
AGAGGAGGATTGCTGAGTTCAAGGCTTGCCTGGGCTACATAGTGAGCTCAGGGCCAGCCTGACCTACAAAGCAAGACCCTGTCTCAAAAAAAAGTAGGAGAAAATTTATTGAGAGAAAGATAGCTTCTAAGAGTCAGAAAGGGGGACCAGAAAGTGAGTTGCCCCTCCTTTACATTTTTGCATGTTAAAATTGGTTCTTCCTGTTGAGGTTCTTTAAAATTGCTTGTCTGTTTCAGATTAGCCAGGGCAAGGAGATGGCTAGGGCTCTTGGGTTTGCACTGTTAATGAGTCCCTTTTGTTCATTAAGTTACCAGAAGATAATTATTTCTGCTGGGCGTGGTGGCTCATGCTTGTAATCCCAACACCTGGGAGGCAGAGGCAGGAAGATTGCTGAGTTCGAGGCTTGTCAGGGCTACAGAATGTGCTCAAGAGGGCCAAGGATTTAGTTTAATTGGTACCACATCTACCTTGGAAGCCCAAGTTCGATCCCCGGTACCACCAAAAGAAAAAAAAGTTCCAGTACAGAATGTGCTCGTGGCCAGCCTGAACTACAAAGTGAGAGGCCCTGTCTCAAAAAAAAAAAAAAAAAAGAGATAATTATTGCTTACAAGGAAAAATTTAAAGACATGAACAAAAAAATTTGAGTTCATTTTATGATGTTTTAGGTCGGAAGATTTACGGCGTGAATTTGGCCGCTATGGTCCTATAGTTGATGTGTATGTTCCACTTGATTTCTACACTCGACGTCCACGAGGATTTGCTTATGTTCAATATCCTTTCTTCAGATGACTGATTAGTGAGGGGTGAAGTTTCAAATTCAAGTTTATGTAAGTGGTAACATCTAAAACGTAGTTTATTTTTGTCCTCTAATAAATGTCTGTCTTCAAATTTTTGAAAATTAATTTTGACTCACATTGCTCTTTTAATCCAAAAAATAGTTAAATATTTAAATTCCCATTCATGTTGCTGAAATGCTGAAACGCAAATCAATGATTATAATGTGATTTAAATTTGAATTCATTCTGGTTGCTACCACCTTTAATGTAAGTCAAATTAAAAGTATGTTCTTGTGCTTAGCAATTAAAGTTTAGTAGTCTTGTTTGTTAATTTGAATCACTTGATCAAAAACAAATTGTATAACAATGAGGTAAACTTCTTTAATATTGTCCCCTAATTTGCTGTCCTCTGTTGTTACCTCAGAATGTAAAGCTGTACAGTTATGGCGACCCCAAAGAGAAAGCATGAAAGAACCTTTAGAGTAGAGTTCAACACTTAAGGCAAGTAGACAAGCCAAAGACCTCTTAAGGATCAGGCTTGGAAGAGAAGGGAGAGTTTGGGAAAAGAAAAAATAAAGAAAAGCTGGAAGAAGGACAAGCCTAATGGGAGACAAAGCCTCGCTTTATCTACAGAGGGGGAAAAGGTTGTTTTTCAAAGTTAAAGATAAAGCCATCTGTCATATTTGGCCAAGCATCTCATGACAAGTCCTTCTGACAAGCACTTAAAGAGTTAAAGGTCAAGATGAAGTTGAATGATGGCCAAGATTAAAGGAGTCATACCTGATGTATCCTACAGAATAACTATTTTCTTTCTTTCTTTTCTTTTCTTTTGTTTTTTTTTAATGTTTTGTAAGCAGTTAATTTTCAAAATTATTCTGGTTTAGTCTCATGACAAAACCTGTGACTTGATTTATGTGGGCTTTGATGTTGTGATTGTGGTCTTGTATAATGCACTTTCTCTTAGCCTATTGAGTTAAATTACAATAGGATGTAACATTATTAAGCTTAAATTTAGTGTACCTTGGTTTGGTGCAGCTGGTCAGAGACTTTGAAGTAGCATGAGGTTGTATGATCAGGCCTCGCAGCCCTGTTTAAAAGAAAGGCAAGTGCATGGACTGGGATCTATTTAGAAATAGCTCTGGTGGTCTAGGGTCAAAGCCACTAGATGTGCCACATAGATTTTTTTTAGATGGCTGCTGGGAACACACAAATTCCTAACTTCTGGCGCTTAGCTGTATGTAGCCTGGTGGCACTGGACTGCTTTTAGCACATAGAATCAGTTGACCCTGAATGGGTTGCACAAGGCCACCTCCCTCGTGTAGTACCTGACCGGGATCTATGGGAAATTGATTCTTGACCTAGTTTCAGACGATAATACTTCCTCCCTTCTTTGAGATCATCTTCCTACAAAAACAAAGATTTGGACCCTGAACTTGAGGCCAGGAAAATTCTTGCTGCTTAAAACCTCTTGCAACTTTTTAAGTTAGTGGAATTATAGTGAAACTGATGGAGAAAGGCCGAAAAACACTTATACAGAGTCAGTGATCAAAGACAGTTGTGGGAATTAGTTGCCAAACTCTTACACAGAGGGTAACAGTTAAATCTGAATTTTGGTTTACAATGTTACCTGGTTTGGAGCAGCCTAGAAAGGAAGGTCAGTATTTGACTCTGTTATAGTTGGGCCAAAAAGGGTGGTTATATAAAGGAATCCAAAAAAGAGTGTTTATTTGTTATATATATATGTTCAGTAACTCTTACTGGGATCTTAAAATAGTTAAAAGAAATGTTACAGGCTTATCACTTACGTGTTTGTAAGAATCCCAAAATATAATTTCTCCATGACTGGCAGGCATCAAAGTATTTGGCTGCCCATACTGCTGCTGTCTCTTCTGCCTGAGTCTCTTTGTAGTTGGTCTTCTTTTCCTATGTCTGACTTCACTGGTAAAGTATAGAACCTTGACGTTCAGGTCAGGGTTCTGTTTTTGAAGGTAGCCTCAGGATGCTTTGTTCCTACTAGTAATTTTTACATACAACTCTTGATGTAAATTCTTTTAGATAGGGTCTTGCTTTATAGTTCAGGCTGGCCCTGAACTCACCATGTATCCCAGGCTGGCCTTGAACTCACAGCAATCCTTCTGCCTCTGCTTCCTCAGTGCTGTGATTACAGACATGAGCCACCATACTGGCAATTTTTCTTAAATTATTATATTCTGTCTCTTGTGGTAACAGAGTTGTGTAGTTGTTAGGTAAACATTTTATTTAGTTTAGAGTCAAATTGTGTTAACCTTGAGGAATGTCCAGTATGTATGTCCTATATGGTAGTCAGCCTTTTGATGTTGAAAGCCTGATAAGATATGGAAAATCTTCTCCTTTCATTTAATCTACATACAGTAACCTCCAGTAGAGAGTGGAAAACTGCTTCAGTCCTTAATTCCTTCCAGCAGAAAAAGTTGGAGGTCTGGTGGGGCCAACACAGATCATTTTGTCTTTAATAAAAGCATTCTAATATCATTGTTGAGTATGTTACTTTGAGGGTGTTTCCTAAATCAACTCTCCAAATCTACCCTCTTAGATTCTGAAATTTAAGAAATAAAAATGAACAAGTAATTTTCAGAAATTAAAGTTTATACTGAAATTTAGCTAGCTCCCTTTCCAAGCCTTTATGTTAGACACTATGAATGTGTGCTTGGCTTCTGTTGGAATGATTGTTTTGGAAAGCAAGCTGTGGTTGACAAAATGATTACCATAAACCCAAAGATTCTGATAGGAATATTGCTATAGCATGGGGGGAGGACAAGTTAGCTTAGTGTCTCAGATCAAAAATTAATGCCATTGGGCTGGAGATTTAGGTCAGTGGTTCTGGCGCCTGCCTCGCAAACTCAAGGTCCTGAGTTTGATCCCCGGTAACCATATACAATGCTGGGTGTGAGTCATGCCCACCAGCAGTCAGTACCACATACCACAGTGCCAGGCGTGGTGGCTCATGCCTGTCATCCCAGCACCCGGGAGGCAGAGGCAGGAGGATTGCTGAGTTCCAGGCTTTCCTGGGCTACATAGTGAGTTGAGGGCCAGCCTGAACTACAAAGCGAGACGCTGTCGCAAAAAAAAAAAAAATTTAATGCCAGCAGTTTCAGGCTGATAAATATCTTATAGAAACCAATCCCAATTCACTTGTTGGCAGGAAGCTGTTCATTTAGTATTATGTGTGTCTAGGGTTTCCAGTCTAGTAGTCCTTGTAATGGTCTGTGATTTGTTGATAGCATGCTGTTACAGTCTGCATGGGTGTAATATCCATTTGGCATAGTATTTGCATATTGCTTGATTCTGTCTTGATACCCACAAGGGGCTAGCATGCTTATTTTCCCTGTGCAGTGTAAGGAAGACAGCGACATAATAACAGTATTAGATTTGGGGGGGCACCAGCAAAATAAACTTGAAGTTGATGCTTTCATCTCTGTAAGGTAAGGTATATACTGCTTGCTTACACAAGAACTATTGGTGGTGTTTGTTTTTTGTTTTTCCATTTGAAACAAATACATGAAAATAGTATTTTGGGTTTAAGAAATTTTTGTTTTAGCACCAACATGAATTGACTGACTTCTTTTCTGTCTTAGTTTATATAGTTAAAAACTCAAATTATTTTTAATAGGATGATTTGATGATTCAGCTCCAACAGATCTTAATACAACATATATTTATGTGTTTTCTAAAACACATGCTTTGGGAAATCACAGGTACTTTTATACCATGAAATGTTAATCGTTGAATCAACCAAGTAGTGAGCATAGTCTGGTTGGTTTTCTACAACAATTTTGGGAGATTGAATTATTCCAGATTTACCAATTTAACTTTCATTTATTATCAAAGTTTGCAAAAATTCCCAAGCCCCTTAACATTTAGCACATTTGAGGATGTTCGTGACGCTGAAGATGCTTTACATAATTTGGACAGAAAATGGATTTGTGGACGTCAGATCGAAATACAGTTTGCACAGGGGGATCGGAAGAGTAAGTACCTTTATTGCCAACATACATATTTTAGAATATTTTGGGATTTCTCTGAAGTATTTACGTAGTGTGTGTATTTGTTCAGATTCTTTCTAAGAAAGACTATCTTGAATACTTCCTATTTTCTCAAGTAGATGACAAAGTTTTTAGATAATATAGGTGTGAAGATTACGGGGCGATCAGAATACCTGAAATGTTCAGGCTCTAGGCTGGTCACTGGGGATGGAGCTGAGAGAAGTTGTGAAGTTTTGGTCTCTTCAGCCATTTCTCTTAAAAAGATCTTTAAAGTATAATTGGGTGATTACATGGCTGCAGAACTATCAATGTGAGTCAACAGGAGTAGGAAAGACTATGTAAAGCTTTTTTTTTTTTTTTTTTTTTTTTGAGACAGGGTCTCGCTTTGTAGTTCAGATTAGCCAGGAGCTCACTATGTAGCCCAGGCATGCCTCGAACTCAGCAATCCTCCTGCCTCTGCCTCCCGAGTGCTGGGATTACAGGCGTGAGCCACCACACCCAGCTATCTAAAGCTATTTTGCAGGCAAATGTTAGCTGCAAATTGATGGGACAGAACAGACCTGAGTTTGAATTCTGGCTCAAATGCTTTACATTGGGCAAGACTAGAAGATTAAAATAGCTGCTGAAGCCAGGCATGGTAGCACATACCTGTAATCCCAGCACTGGGGTGGTAAATCCTGGGACTTCAAGGCCTGCCTGGGCTATATAATGAGTTCAAGGCCAGCCTGAACTACAAAGTGAGACTGGTCTCAACAACAACAACTTTAAAAAAAGGCCAAAAAAGCCAGGCATGGTAGTTCACGCCTGTAATCCCAGCACTCAGGAGGCAGAGGCAGGAGAATTGCCGAGTTGGAGGCTTGCCTGGGCTACATAGTGAGCTCAGAGCCAGCCTGAACTACAAAGCGAGACCCTGTCTCAAAAAAAAAAAAGACAGAAAACCATATAAAATAGCTGTCAAAAAGAGAGCTATTAGAGACAGAGATTTGGCTCAGTGGTTCCACCGCCTGCCCAGCAAGTGCAAGGTACCTGATTCGATCCGGTAACACATACAACAATGCCAGGTGCAATAGTAACTCACACCCACCAGTAATCAGTACCACTTACCACAGTGCCAGGTGTGGTGGCTCGTTCTTGTAATCCCACCACTTGGGAGGCAGAGGCAGGAGGATTGCTGAGTTTAAGGCTTTCCTGGGCTACATAGTGAGCTCAGGGCCAGCCTGAACTACTCAAAAAAAGAGAGCACTATTGATAATTCTGTACTTCATGGATTAGTAAGGAGTTCCTAGCTATATGCTGTATTTTTATATATTATACATACACCCCTGTACATAAATGATCTGCTTTGTTGGATTGATTAAAAGTTGAGGACCAGGGGCCGGAGGGTTAGCTCAGTGGTTCCAGCGCCTGCCTTGCAAGCGCAAGGTCCTGAGTTCGATCCCCGGTAACCACATACAATGTTGGGCGTGGAGACTCACGCCCACCAGCAATCAATACCACATACCACAGTGCCGGGCGGGGTGGCTCACGCCTGTAATCCCAGCACTCGGGAGGCAGAGACAGGAGGATTGCTGAGTTCGCGGTGGCTTGCCTGGTCTACATAGTGAGCTCAGGGCCAGCCTGAACTACAAAGCAAGACCCTGTCTCAAAAAAAAAAAAAAAAAAAAAAAAAGTTGAGGACCAGTGGTACAGGTATATACAGAATAAGGGGTTCATAAGTGTACGCCTCTATTTTTCTATGTCATTGTCTCTCAGGCCCGCATGATCATTGCATTTTGATGCTGCACATTGATAAGGCAAATTAAGATTTTAGTGTTGTTTTGTTTTGTTTTTTCGCTTTCTGAAACAAGGTAAGTTGAGACTAGCCCTGAACTCACTGTGTAGCCCAGGGAAGCCACAAATACACAGCAATCCTCCTTCCTCTGCCTCCTGAGTGCTGGGATTACAAGCATGAGCCACCATGCCCGGCATTTCAAATTAAGATTTTTAAAAAATGTACAATATAGATTTCTATAGTCAGAAGTAGTTGGCACATCTTGATCAACAGGCTAGATTGGGAGATGACATTTGAAAACAAACTAGATGTAGTACATGCCTGTAATGTTAGCTCTTTGTGTCTTAGACTGAAGAAAGAAAAGAAGAAACAGTAATTGGGAGGATAATAGTGTTTTTTTTTTTTTTTTTTTTTGAGACAGCATCTCGCTTTGTAGTTCAGGCTGGCTCTGAGCTCACTATGTAGCCCAGGCAAGCCTCAAACTCAGCAATCCTGTCTCTGCCCCACTGTGGTATGTGGTATTGATTGTTGGTAGGCGTGAGTCTCCACATGTAGCATTGTATATGGTTTCCAGGGATCGAACTCAGGACCTTGCACTTACAAGGCAGGTGCTGGAACCACTGAGCCAACCCTCCAGCCCGATAGTATCATGTTTAACATGAAGCAGTCTTCATATCCTTGGAAATAAATGTTTTCTTAGATTAATACTCATAGCCTTGACCCAATTTAGAAATGAAGTCAAAATTGCTTTATAGGTCTTTAATGTACTAAAACTCAAAACATCTCTAAAACAGATTCCAGATACATTTTTCTTTGTATAAAAGATGATAATAGTATTTTTTTTCCTAAGTATTTCTGTTCTGTGTATTTCCTAGCACCAAATCAAATGAAAGCCAAGGAAGGAAGGAATGTGTACAGTTCTTCACGTTATGATGATTATGACAGATACAGACGGTCTAGGAGCCGGAGTTATGAAAGGAGGAGATCAAGAAGTCGGTCTTTTGATTACAACTATAGGAGATCTTATAGTCCTAGAAAGTAAGTGTGATGTACAATGATGGTCTGTTTAAAATTTAAAAAGACAAAAGAGGTCTTTGTAGCCAGGTGTGGTAGTGTGTGCCTGGAGTCCCAGGCATTTGGGAGGTAGAAGGTAGCCTGGATAACATAGTGACACCTCATAGCAAAAATAAAAAAGATGTGTGTTAGCTCTCCTCTCCCACTTTGCCTATTTTTATACACTTTTTTTTGGTATACTTTTAATTACAAAAACATGTGTATGTATATAATGCTTTGTTGAGACTAAAAGTATTTTTATATTTCACTTTTTTAAAAATTTAAGATACTGTAGACATTTGTCACTGTTTGCTTTTTCTGATGTACTTTTTAGCAGTAGACCGACTGGAAGACCACGACGTAGCAGAAGCCATTCCGACAATGATAGGTAAATAACTTTTGCTTTGAAAAAGACTGATATGTTTTTCAATTTCAGAGTGAACTTTTGCTCTAAAAATAACAAATTTGATTAATATAGAATCTAATTTTTACTCTAATTGTATCTCTCCTCTGTTTTAAAAGATTCAAACACCGAAATCGATCTTTTTCAAGATCTAAATCCAATTCAAGATCACGGTCCAAGTCCCAGCCCAAGAAAGAAATGAAGGCTAAATCACGTTCTAGGTCTGCATCTCACACCAAAACTAGAGGCACCTCTAAAACAGATTCCAAAACACATTATAAGTCTGGCTCAAGATATGAAAAGGAATCAAGGAAAAAAGAACCACCTAGATCCAAATCTCAGTCAAGATCACAGTCTAGGTCTAGGTCAAAATCTAGATCAAGGTCTTGGACTAGTCCTAAGTCCAGTGGCCACTGATAGTATAAACCATGATAATTTTTAGGCATGTTATCATTCATTTACTCATAGTTTGGTATACTTAAATTATCAGGATTACAATGTTGCAATGATGCGTAAAAAACACTTGTTAGTTTTCCCTGTACCAGGCAATGGTTATAATTAAAATGATATGCTGTTGAGAAGACACTCTTAAGAGTCCAGTTTGTTTAATGTTATGGGCAGCTACCAATATGTGGTGTCTCTGTATATTTTTGTAAAGATTCTCATTTTTTATGCTTGAAGTATTTGGTGGAAAGATGTTGGTTGACCATAATTTGCAACATTGTCTTATTAAAAATAAACTTTCATATCCATATTTGGTAGAACTGTTAACCTAGAAATGTAGCTTGCTAATAAAGATAGAGTGATAGAAAATTGAAGTTGTAGCCACAGTACAACATCGACTGCTCAGAAACATGTAGGTTCAGGGTGGACCTGTATGTCTTTCAAGGTGGGTAGGCCCAGATAATAGCTTATTTATGATGCAGTGTGGAGTAGTTCTTTTGTTAACCCCACTGTCTTGGGCAGTGATCCTTTTTTTCTGGTTGCTATGAATATTTGAAACATAAAACACATCAGAATAGCTCCCCTTAAAATTTGAGCAGGTCATTCAGTGATGGCAGAAATAATTTTAAGGAGAAAAGTATGTTCTTAGTAGTTATTCTACAATGTGAGGAGCAATGTTGACCATTGTTGCTTAGTTTTCTTACTGCTGTTAGAAGTAAACTGTTTAAGTGTAAGTTTTGTTTCTGTGTGCAAATAGGGTAAAAAATTGAATTTTGATGCCTACAGCACTTGAGTGTGCATTTGTATCAAAATTTAACTACTTGTTTATGAGGGAGGCTTGCTGTTCACATCCCAGTTTTATTTCCTGTGAGGCAAGTTGAAATACAACACTCCCATTGTAGGTGATTCTGTGGTGCCATGAAATTTAAATAATTTTGGTAAACAGGATTAGTTTAAAGAAGAGCCACATGTCTGAGTGTTTGGTTATCATTGTAGTACCTGACTAAAAATGAGGAATTAATACTCTATTATTTATAATTTCTATTATCTCTGAAAGATCATTTTGGAGGCAATAAAAAATGACTTGAAATGTCCAGTCTCATTTCAAAAGAAAAGCTCGCATCTTTTAAAATCTCAGAATGCTTGCTTGAAGATACCAGAAAAAAATACTGTAGGGAAACAATTTCTTTAGAGAAATTCTTTTTTCAGTTTTGGTTTTAGAAATCTAGGCCTTGCCTGTAAAGATAAAAAGATGGTTTTTAAATACTGTTTGTGGAATGTGTTTAAAGGATTCTAGAACCTTTGTATATTTGATAGTATTTCTAACTTTCATTTCTTTACTGTTTGCAGTTAATGTTCATGTTCTGCTATGCAATCATTTATATGCACGTTTCTTTAATTTTTTTAGATTTTCCTGGATGTATAGTTTAAACAACAAAAAGTCTATTTAAAACTGTAGCAGTAGTTTGCAGTTCTAGCAAAGAGGAAAGTTGTGGGGTTAAACTTTGTATTTTCTTTCTTATAGAAGCTTCTAAAAAGGTATTTTTATATGTTCTTTTTAACAAATATTGTGTACAACCTTTAAAACATCAATGTTTGGATCAAAACAAGACCCAGCTTATTTTCTGCTTGCTGTAAATTAAGCAAACATGCTATAAATAAAAACAAAATGAAGGAAATAATGATTAACTGGAATTATTATAGTATTGAAAAGTCTTTTGTAGATTTAGGGATATTTTAAAATCATTGTTGCACTAGGCATAATTAATTTACTTTGGAAATGACAAAACAAATCTCCATTGATATTTGGGTCAGCTAATTATAAATTTATACTTTCATTATTGGATGTATCAATAATTCTGGTCTCCTTTCCTAAACAAGATTCTGTTAGCCTTTATGACACGATTTAAAATTCTTCACTGAATGTTGGTGAGCCTTTAAGTGATAACCACTCTTGGGAAATGGTTTGGGTGTTTTGTGGATTGGATTCTGGCTACTTTATAATGATAATTGTAGCTGGTAATTTATTAAGTATGATGTGCCAGACATTATTCAGGAGGCTGTGTGTTAACTCATTTACTCTTCGCAAACCCTGTGAGAAAAGATATCTTTTATTTTCCCCATATCACAAAAGAAACTGAGGCACAATGAATAGGCTATAAGTGGCTGTCAGGATTTGAGCCTGGGTCTGGTTCTTAAGTTTTACTTGTTTTATTAAGCAGATTACAATTTGAGAAAAGTAGGTTGAGGAGGCAGCCTAATGGAATTAGTCTCTATACAATAGAGGGGCTAAGGTTTTCATTTTTATATCTTTGTTGGTTTATTTTTAAGCTCAGAATATTTTTCTTGAGCAACATTGTTTCTAAAATGTAATATGTAACAGCTGCTTCACAAGGGCTTTTTGAGTTCATACTAGGATCTTGCTGATACTTAGGATCTTTATCCAGTGTGTTAAGATAATTTTGGATCATTGACTTCCACAACTATTGAGTGCCTATTGTGTGTCTGCCTATGGTGGGCTCAGTATTGTTTTCTTGTCATCAACATTCAAATGAGGGCTGACATTTCACCTCTCCTTTTACTTAAGATCTCTCTGCATTTTTAAAGCCAAGTAAGCAAGAAGAAAAGAGAGATAATGCTTCAGTGAGAAAGGAAAGGTGCTACATAGTATGTGGGCTGATAAGTAACAACCTAGGGAAAAAACCTGGGAACTACTGTATGTACTATTCTCTTGAAAAAATTGGCCCAATAAGCTGCTACATCCAGTTCAACTAACAAAATCCTGTATACCACAGAGAAGAATAAAGAAAACCAAACTGACAAACATCCTTCTTTTATTTAAGACCAAACTGCAGCTGGAATACCCAGTACAGTTCTGCTTACTACACTTCAAGAAAGATCTGAAAGCGGAAAAAGAACCAAAGAAGGGCAGTTCAAGCGACCAAAGGGTGGGTGGAAGGTGCTGCAGTATGAATACTGTACGAATATTTTGACTGGTATGAAAAGATAAAAGAATTATCGAAAACTACATGGAATAATTGAAGTCCCTTCAAGTTTGAAAGTAAGCATTTTAGGACAAATAAAAGGAAATTCAACTTTGTACTTGTGGAAACTAATCCCTAAATATGAACAGGTTTATATCGATTCACAGATAACAGGTCCATAATAAATTATTGAAAACTAGGATTAAGGAAGACAGCCATAGTCTCTTTACAGTGCCTCTATTGGTCTGTCTAAAATTGTATGGGGTGGGAAAAGGTATGATCTAATGTAAACTTTTTCTTGGTTATTTCTTAAGTCATTTCCATATATGCCATTGGCAAATCTTGCCTTTGTATATTCTGGTGCCAGTGTTTTCTGCTTAATTGTTGCTTTGTTGGCATCTGAGTTTATTTACTTGTATATCACATACAGTTTACATCATCTTTAACCACTCACTTTCCCAGGGTATATTCCAGTTGTACTTGACATCCAGCTGAGAGGGCCCATCTTTTCTCACCTCTTTCCTAGTCAGTATGTCAGCAAGTTGAGCTCTTATTATGAGCAAAACATTGTACTGGATAACTGGGGAGAAAGATAATACTCAGTAAATGTCTACTGAGCACAGTCTAATGAATCATTACAAAATGGCCTTGTTTTGAGGTATATTACACAATGTTTTGCATCGCTTATAATGTAATTATAAACCAGTACACGATCAAAGATAACCAATTTTATGGTTATCTGCCCTTTTAAAAGTATCCAGTATTCTGTTGGCATCCCATTAATACAAATAATGAAAAAATGTTTTAATTTGTAATAAATTGATTTACTGTGCTGTGACTGTAATATACTAGTTATATTAATTGCTAACTGCCTCAATCACACACATAATAGGGAAAAAATACCCAAAATAAGTATTTAACTTTGCATTAGATATTCAGGAGACCCTGGGTGCTATGATTAGATTATTTTGAGGAAGACAACTGTTAACCCATCTGACTTAGTATGTTCTGTAATTGAGAAAATGTTTGCCAGATTATACTTTTTAGTGATTTACATGTATATTTTATAGGGGACATGTCCTGTGTATAGTGAATAAATAATTTTTATAGTGTTACAAAAATGTTCTGGGTCCCTAGTTCCTTACTGGGATATAAGGTTAATTGCAATGATTCCATCTCATTTGACTTTTGTCACATTTCTGCCACATATTTAAAGCTTTATGTAAAATTATCTAAAATCTGGAAATGGAGTTTAAGCCTTTAATTTATAATAATTTGAAAAGTATAGCAGAATGCATAAAACTAAGTGGAGGAATGAAATGGAGATACTTGTATTAAAGTTTTTTTCTAACTGTCCAGGGTCACACAAGTGGCAAATACTAGAGTCCATAAATTCTGGTTCATTTTTTTAAATTGAGTTAGGAAGTGTTTCGTAGCTTTATTTTCATGGAGATAATGAAGTTGATATAATGGAATCTAGAGTTTACATAGAGCAGATTATGGATTCAGTTACAAAATGTGTATTATACTTTTACATGTTCATTAACATTGAACTGGTAGCTTTTACTGGTTGGGGTTGTGTATTTTTTGAAACAGTACCTTTGTAGGTCACCGATACTTGCTCCTCTCCCTCCCTTCTCCAGAACCTGTTGAATTAAGGTTAACACATTTTGTGGGGGAGAATTAAGTTGCAAATTTGTTTCAGATTTTTTTTAAAGGTTGAGTACATACAGTATTTAGTGTTTCCTGGTCTATTGACCTTATTTCTTGCTGGGAAATAATTTTGTTCATTTATAAATTAACAGTACTTGATCTCTGAAGTTTTGAGTACGATAAATCAGAAGAGCCCCTAACTGTAAAAATGTAGTGGATTGTTTCAGTGTTATCTTCTGTGGTTGTTTCCTTATATATTGAAAGCTGTCGATGTTACTAAGCACTTAAATGTGCCAAGCCATATGCTTTCCAGATACTATTTTATCCTAAAATATTTCTGAGACATGGATACTATTCCTATTTACAGATGAGAAGTTGTCGTTTATGCAGTACCTACCATGTAGTAGGCTTTTTTGCATACACTTTCATTCCTCAACTTGTAACATAATGGATAACTTTTCTGGATGAGAAAGACATTAAGTCTAACCCAAGGCCATAGGCACTTGTGGCTCAGAGCTTTCCAAATTTTCATCTCCTTAGAGACTTGACCATGTGCCTGTTGGAGTGTCCTGAGATTAGGGAGGCTGTGACTTGAGTAGTTTGGAATAATCTTAATGACATCCTATTAATAGAATCAGTGGGCTTTGATGAGGTGCTCTTTCATAGTCGATGGCTTGATAAATAGGTGAAGCAGTCTGTGTTCAGCAGCTATTGCCACCTACAAGACATTCTGCTAGTCATTATGGAAAGGCCTCCTTTTGGGTCTTTTCCTCTGCCTCATCTTCCTAACAGTGTTGGTTATCTTTACATTTGTGAATTTGTAAAGCCATTTCATCATTGTTAAAGATGAAGATTTTTTGGGAATAAAAAATGAGGCATGTAAATTCATCAATAATTGACAGTTTGTAAAGATGTGAAAGGCCTTTTGTATTTAGTTTTTTGCATATCCTATTTCTTTGAATGCTGGAGAGTGAAATAATAAACTGGTCTAGGAGCCAAAAATATCTCGTTTTTTTTTTTTTTTTTTTAAGATTTTGCTCTTACAGATAATGTAACTATCCAAGTAGACTATTTGTGTAAGAACTTGTCTATCCCTTTCTAATTTAATCATAAGAATGTAACTAAAATACTGCAAAAATTTTTCAGACTTGTCCAAAACCCTTCAGGGCTTTTTTCTACATTGTGTGTGTTTGAGGGATAGATGATGGACCTGGACTCAATCATATGATACAGCGCCATCAAAAATGTCAGGGCAAGTGGGTATAGCTTAGTAATAAAATCCTTGCCTATCTTGTGCAAGATGTACTGGGTTCAGTTTCCAGCACTGCAGTTAATAGTCATGATTTACTGAAAGTTGCTGATTTCAGCACACCTACAAAACAGATCCTACCTACCTATTTTATTGGTTTTCAAAAGTGCACTGATTAGGCCGGAGGGTTAGCTCAGTGGTTCTGGCGCCTGCCTCACAAGCGCAAGGTCCTGAGTTCCATCCCTGGTAACCACATATAATGCTGGGTGTGGAGACTCACGCCCACCAACAATCAGCACCACATACCACAGTGCCGGGCGTGGTGGCTCACGCCTATAATCCCAGCACTCAGGAAGCAGAGGCAGGAGGATTGCTGAGTTCCAGGCTTGCCTGGGCACCATAGTGAGCTCAGGGCCAGCCTGAACTACAAAGCGAGAACCTGTCTCAAAAAAAAAAAAAAGTGCACTGATTTTTGAAATTCATGTTATCATACTTTGGAAAGCTGAGAACAACTTTATCTGTCTCCCTAAAATTTCATATGAGCTTATAATTATGCTGTGAAAATTTTTATCTTTTCTTTTTTTGAGACAGGGTCTTGCAGGCTGGCCCTGAGCTCCCTATGTAGCCCAGGCAAGCCTCGAACTCAGCAGTCCTCCTGCTTCTGCCTCCCAGGTGTTGGGATTACAGGCGTGAGCCACCACACCCGGCTTTTTATTTTTTGGAGACAGGGTCTTACTTTGTAGTTCAGGCTGACCCTAGCCCAGGCAAGCCTCAAACTCACAGTAATCCTCCTGCCTCTGCCTCCAGAGTGCTGGATTATATGCATGAGCCACCATGCCCCAGCATTGTGGTGTAGTACAGGGAACCAAACTCAGGACCTTGCACTTGCCAGGCAGGTGCCAGAACCATTGAGCTAAATCCCTGGCCCAAGCTGTGAAAAATGTTTATATAGTTAACCAGGAGGCCTTTTCTATTCCTAGCCTTCAAACTTCAGTTTGGCTTGAGCCCATCCAAAAATAGTGTACTGCTCTGTGCATCTCGGCATATAGATTAAAAACTAAGAATTACTTGATCCTGTGAAATTATAGTACAGTGAAGAATTTAGCAATCACTACCATTATTTATAAGGCTATCCTGGGGCATACAAAAGAGGCTCGGTAACTTTTCTGCTTTACCTTTGAATTTCCTGTTTGGATGAAAAATTGTAACTTTGCCATGGGACTACTACTTAGTGTTACTCAACTGGGTTTGAACTCACCTAACACTTGAAAACCGGTAGAAGGCAAAGGTGTGAAATTACATCCCTTGTATATATAGACCTAAAATACAAGAGGCCTTCTCAATATGAGGTTTTTTTTTTTTTTTGAGACAAATCTCTCACTTGTAGCCCAGGCTGGCCTCAAACTAGCAGCACTTGCAGCAATCCCCACCTCAGCCTCAAAAGTGCTGGGACTACAGGTGTGCCCTGCTACACCTGGCACAATTTGAACTATTGTGCTGTTTTTTTATAAACTAATATCATAAAATATAAACTTCAATCATTTTACTCAATTTGACCTTTGAAAGCTTTGCGAGAATCTGATATTTCAGTCTTCACTATTAGCACTGCCAAGAGAATCCCAAGGTGTTAACTGTGTAGCTGTAGGTAAAACAACCAAAAGGTAAATCAGTGAATTCTCTTCAAACCAATATTCCTATCAAATTTCACTTGTGTACAGTGTAAGAATAAAGAAGTTCCAACAGTTTTTAAAATAGAAAAGCTATTGGGGAGAAAATTTTTATTTTTAATTTCATGTTTCAAATTCATACTTCATACATTCAGTATAGTATTATATAAATCTCTTTAAGACTATTCACTATTACATTTGGGCAGTATTCATGTAAGTCCAGAGAAATGCAACTTTTTGTGTTTATAAAACATCAAAAATATTTAGAAAACAGGGTATTGGGAATCAATATTTTTCCTAATTTGCTATTGGATTGTTTCATCAGCGTTTTGGGTTGTGAGATGTTATGCAAGAGACATTTTTTTTTTTACATGAGTGGTCCCATATGACAAAAAACAAATCACTGGCGATACCTTGTGGTGAAAGTCATAATCTTTGGGTTTAAAAGAAATCCTGTACTGCACTTCTCATCTCTTTAAAAATAGAAATGTTTTAGCAGCTTAAACCTTTTTAGTTGTAATATAAAATATATTACACTAGGATTTACTTTGAAATATAGTTACAACCAAATCAGTTATACATACACTGGCACTTTAGCACAAGGGCAAACTTTAAAAACAATTGTGGACCTCTAAAATCAGGCCATAGTATAACAGTCCATGGTCTTACATTCAGCAAATTCATACTAAAATATTTTTGTAAGATAAAAGCCAAGAAAACTTTACATATGCTACACCCTTATTACATGTATTTACATGGCTCTTTTTCCCTAGGTACTTAAAATTTTCACATTTTATCACTTCCTGCCTTAAGCTTTGCAGGGAAGAGGCCAGGTTGCTGTCATAATAGCTTGTGCAGTGCTACAATACAAAAACGTACTGTGAAAGGTACAAAAAGTTTCTGGTACACCTGTTGGCAGATGCCTATTCATGGTTTTGTTTTTAAGGGCCAGGAAGGTACTTAACTGTGCCTCATCGTAGTAAGTCCCAAGTGCCCACCCTTTTCACATTTATTACTATACAATTTAGTGAAATGTAAATAAAAAGTGTAAGAAGATTTTTGACTTTTTTTGGCAGTGCATAGCTTGTTGGCATGTTACTGGTTTGGGTATTCTTAAGACATTAAACTGTCAGCTGTTTGCCTGGTTTCACAACTTGTGTCAGCTAGATGCCTATAATTTGAATATCTTGGAAGTCTGACTCATGAACCTTAAATTATTTTTCCTCACTAAATAAAAGTTGATTCATCAATCTAAACTTGAGTCATTTCACTTAAGTTACTTGAGAACGTTATCAAGTACAATTTAAGTTGCACTGGTACAATTACATCAGTGCACACAACACGAAGTCTGATTAGCTTTACATTATCAGTTTCACAAATAGATCCTCTATAGTTTTTCAGGTCAATTGACAACTATTTGTGGAAATAACATTTAAACATCATCTTTATACCTGTACTTTTAGTAAGGTTTTAAGTTGAAAGGTCATTATTTCCTTATCTGAAGAATTAAAGTTAACAGAAACCCAGTGGCTTGGTGGTTTGGGAAGCACACTTGGGGATGGCGGCTCACTAAATTTGGCTCCAGCATAGTTCTGATTAGCTTGAGACTTAAAAAGCAAGCTGGGACTAGAGTTCCAATTTGGGTTATTCGGAAAATTCTTGTTTTTCCCACCATTCTGCATGGCCTGTCGTGCAGCTGCTGAGGAGGTGTAAGCATGTCCTCTTTCCTTTTTCTTATGAACAATCTTCATCTGGGAATTCTGATCCTTGGTTTTCTGTCTATTAAGCTGTTGTTGGTTCTTAGTAACATTTCTGGATTGAGGGGCTGGAATGTTATACCTCTCTCCACCGCCCATCTTCAGCTTCTTTGTCACCTATAAGATGATGAAAATGATTAAGTTCCCAAAATGAAAAGTTCAAACAGCTCCAATTTCAAATCCCAGAAGTCCTGGTAAAGTCGCAAAACATGGACTGCTCATAGATGCTTTGCAGTTAAGAGCTTGCATTTTTCTATTTAGTAGTTTTCCTCAGAAAAATGAGCTTACCCACAAACCTGGATCAAGCCTTTCAAAAAAAAATATATGGCTTGGGGTGAGGTTATAGCTCAGTGGTGCTGCTGCCTGCCTGGCAAGTGGAAGGTCTTGAGGTTGATCCCCCGGTTCCGTGTTGTCCCCACCCTCTCAAAGAAAATGGTTTAGGGCCAGGTGTGGTAGCACATCCCTGTAATCCCAGTACTTGGACCAGGATGGGCTCAGAAGTGAGTTCAAAGCCAGCCTGTCTACATATATCGACCATGTACGTGCATAAACAGGATGGGTCCATCACATAATAACCTTTTTGATGGAAGTCCATACCTTTCCGTCTGCTTTTCAGATTGTAGTATTTCCACTACTTTTCTTCCTTGCCGCCAAGCCCAAGATAACAGGTGTTGTTTTCTGGTGGATCCTTTCCTTTGTCTCAATGCAGAAGTTCTCATGGGCCGATCTGCTGGGTTCAGCCTAGGCGCTGAGGCCAACATCTGAGTCTCCTCAGCACACAAGTTTGAGAGAGGTCCTAGCTGGAAGAGTAAAGAGTACCTGGTCAAGGACACGGGAGAAAGCGATCGTTCACATTTATTACAGAAACAGCTGTGTTTCTAAAAGAGTAACTATTTACTGAACAAAGGTCTCTAGAAAGTAAGGTGTCTGAAGATGGCTGGCTTCGCCCTCCTCACCGGCCATCTAGGAACTCAACAAGTTCCTGAGGTCTTTTTCTCAAAGTGTGCCTGCAAGTCCCACCAACTTTTTCCTGGAAAAGATCTTGCCGAAGTCACTGCGTAGCCAGAAATGCCACACTTTGTCTTTTCCAACTAAAACCAAGAAACTGGCTTAAAATTGATTTTCCACCATGTTTGTCAAGTTGCATCCGAATTTTCCGATCTTTACGACCGCGTAACCACCGAGCCGCGTCTCCCCTCGCTCGCCGAGCGCCGCCTCCGGCTGCCCCCCCCCCCCCAGCTCCCGAGACGCGGTACCCGCGCGCCTGAAGCCTCCCCGAGGACTCAAGGTCGGGCTCCCTCTCCGTGGGATGTTCCAGGAAGGCGCGGGACGGAGAAGCCAGCCCCTTCCTCCCGCCGGGGTGGCGGAAGGCCTTCCGGAGTGTCGGTAACGTAGACGGCGAGTCGCCGCAGCTCGAGCCCGGCTCCCCGAGCGCTCCCCTCCCCGGCCCGAGACCCGCCGCCGCCCGGGCTCCGGGCTCCTGCCCGCCGCCTTCCCAACAATAGGGAGCGGCCGCCAACATGGCCGTGCTCGGCCACTCACCGACTTCGGCCCGGACAGCAGGCGGCTCCCTCTCGACGTCGAAGCCTCCCTCCCTTCCCAGGGAGCGACGAGGCACAGGCCGAACAAAGCACAACAGCACCGACGACCGCCGCGACCACCCTCGCGTCTCCGAGCAGACCTCCTTCCCCCCAGACCGACAAAATGGAGGCGGCTGCTCACGGGCGAGGCCGGGGGGGCCGCGCGGCCAATCAGAGCGCAGTGGCGCGCGCGCGGCCAATGAGGAGCGGGCGCCGCCTGTTGCCGGGTGGGCGGCCGGGGCGCGAGGCGCTGGTGGCCGGACGTTTGAAAGGCTCCCGGAGGAGCATGACGGGAGAGCCCCGCGCTGCCGCCCGCCGCCCCGGACGCTGGAGGCACGGCCGGTGGGCCGGTCCCGAGCCGGCGGGGAGAGGGCGTCGCCCTCGGGAACCCCGGGAGTTCCGACGGGCCCTGAGGAGGGTTCCTGCGGCCGCTGAGCGGGATGGCCCCTCCGCCTGGCGCGGCCCCCGCCTGCCGCCGCCGCCGCCCCCCCCCCCCCCCCCCCCCCCCCCCCCCCCCCCCCCCCCCCCCCCCCCCCCCCCCCCCC
>PVIC010033886.1:0-19919 GCA_004025085.1 Thryonomys swinderianus | reverse complement strand
TCCTTCCGGAGAAGGCACTGCTCCCACTCCTGCTCCTGCTGCCTCTCTGTCTCCCTGTTTTACCCCCGTGGTTTCCAAAGCCTGCCTTTGTTGAGGAGCTGAACTGTAGGCTCCACGCAGTCCGCAGGCCCAGCAGGTCATCTCAGAAACCCGAGCCCCTCTCCCGGGGAGGGGCCTGGTCCCCGCTGTGAGCCTGGAGACCCCGGGGACGCTGTGGACGCCACGCCGGGCCGGGCGGCCTCAGACCTGGCCCCAGGCTTCCTGCCTGGACCGTGTGACCGGCGCGGCTCCCGGCTCCAGGGCCCCGGAAGCGGCCAAGTGCTTGCACACGGGCCCAGGACGCGGTCCCTGAAGCCAGCTGCGCTGCGGCCTGCGGGAACTTCCGGTGGTGCTGCGCTCGGCCTGCAGTGGCCGCCCTGAGGGACACGGCGCTGGACATGGTGTCCACGCTGAGCCTTCGCCACGGAGCCTCAGGCCCCGGAGGACCCTGCCTGGTGCGTCTGAGGCTCTCGCCTCGCAGGGGAAGAGATGCCGTTCGCAGCTGCGGGCATATCTGGGGCACTCGATTTCCTCGTTCTGCAGCCGCCACGCACCTGCCCACCTCCCCGCACAGCCGTCCTCCCGCCCTCGCCCACCGGGAGCAGCCAAGGAGGCGCGAGGAAGTCTGGGGAGGCCGGAAGGCCGGAAGGCCCAGTTTCTTGCAATATGTCTGCAAGCATCACTTATTTACGGCTTGCTCTTATTTTTAAAGTTCGTCTGTCACGTCTAACGGAGGAATGTTTAAAGCGTTTAGAAAAGAAAACACCTTCCAGGAGAGTGAGGTCCACAGGGCCCAGACCCGCCTCCTGCCCCCGAGGGGCCGGCGGCGCTGCCCCGGGAGCCTGCGTGCCAGTCAGGCCGCAGGAGGAGGGGTGGAGGGGGGTGCGGAGGTGTGTGGGGGCTCAGAGGCAGAACTGTGTGCGCGGGCACGTGCGTGTGCACGTGTGAGTGTGCACCCCGCTCACACGCTGCCCGGCGGGGGTGTTCCGGGCGGGGGAGCAGTGTGCGCACAGGCCGGACGGCTGCAGAGAGGCTGTGCCCCGGGCATCGCGAGCGGATGTAGGGTCCCGCTGGCTTCCCGTCTTCCCGTCGGGGCTGGAAGGAGGCTGGCAGTGCCCGGCACTGGCTGCCCTGGTTATATGTGCAGTGAGTGAGTGAACAGCAGCGCTTGGCATTCCGCGAGCAATCCGGGCAGGGCCCTGAGGAGCCCGTGCCAGGCAGCCTTGCAGCGAGGACCCTCGACTCCCGCTCCAAGGGTTTCCCAGCCGTCCGGGAGACAGGGGCCTTGCTGCCCGTGCCAGGAAGCAGTTCAGCCAGCCCAGCAGAGGCTCTTCAGGCTTCTCCCTCTCTCTCTCTCTCTCCCCCTCTCCCTCTCTCTCCCTTTCTCTCTCTCCCTCTCTCTCTCTCTCCCCCTCTCCCTCTCTCTCCCTTTCTCTCTCTCCCTCTCTCTCTCTCTTTCTCTCTCCCTCTCCCTCCCTCTCATGCTCTCAGACTGGCGATTGAAACCAGGACCTACGCACCGAGCTATATCCCCAGCCCTTTGCCAAGGCTGGCCTTGAACTTGTGACCCTCCTGCCTCAGCCTTCTTGAGCACTGCTCTTTCAAGTCTGATAAGTTTTATAGATCATTGCTTAAGACTGAGCTGTCCAGACTGGAGTACCTGAGCTGCTCCCCTGAGGTGCAGGTGGTAAACGCGGCTCATGGGTGCTGAGCGTGGCTTTGCTTTGGACGCAGCGGCACCTGGGAGCTGGGCGGCTGGTGGCGGCTGCCTCCTCCCCCGCCGGGACTTTCGGCTCCTCCTGCTGACAGTTTCTAGACGGTGGTTCCCCTGAGCTGAGGATGAAGAGAGAGAGACTCCAGCCTTCAGACGAAGCCAGATGTGTTCGTGCCGAGCTGGCCGGGCTGGCAGCGAGGGCCGCCGCCGCTGTGACGCCCGAAGCGCGGGCTCCGCCACCCCGGGCGACAGGAGCCCCTGTGCGGTGACTGGTCTCTCCGCAGCGCGCGGTGTGGCCGAGGCTCTGGAGGGAAGAGCCCGGCCCCAGGCAGCGGGCGCCCTCGTGGGCCTGGCACTACCGCCCTCCCACCGGGGTGCTGGGGCGCAGGGAAGGGGGCAGCCGGGAGGGCGCCCCTCAGTCCCCGCGGCGGGGTCCTCAGGGAGGCGAGGGCGTGGGCACCGTGCTGCTTGACAAGGGGGGCCCTGGAGGAGAGGCGTACATCCGCCATCTTGCATGCGCATTCGTGGCTTATTTTTCTGTGAGGATCCAAGAGACAAATGATAATTAGATTTTTCAGAGCACTTCACAAAAATTCTATTGATTAAAACAACTGAAGAAGAGATGTGTCATAACTCTATAAAGGACCTTATTTTCCAGGTTTTAAATTCTCCCACAGCAGTCTTTCCTTCAGGCAAACGAATAAGGAAACACAATGTGTGAAATGGTCCAACCCAGAGCTACTGTGGCCAGGCCGGGCCTGGGTCCCGCACGCCGAGTCTAGGTGCTGAAATACTCTTCCTCCCGGACGGCTTCTCTGAGCGCAGCTGCTTCCTTCCCGAGGGGCCCTGTGCGCCAGCGCGGCCCCTGCAAGACGTGCGGTCAGCTCGGGGGTCGCCTACGGTGGGTTTGCCAGGCCCGGAGAAAGCAGAAAGGGGTGGAGGAATCAGCACCAGGAAAACTGCTCCCTCCATCTGTGTGGGACGGCTGTAAAAGAATCACACCAGAGGGCTGGAGATTTAGCTCAGTGGTTCCGGCGCCTGTTTGGCAAACACAAGGTCCCTGGTTCGATCCCCGATAACCGTATACAAGCATACCGGGCGTGGTGACTCAAGCCCACCAGCCATCAATACCACACACCACAGTGCCGGGCTGGTGGCTCACGCCTGTCGTCCCAGGACTCGGGAGGCAGAGGCAGGAGGGCTGCTGAGTTCAAGGCTTGCCTGGGCTACAGAGTGAGCTCAGGGCCAGCCTGAACTACAAAGCGGGGACCCTGTCTCAAACAAACAAACAAATCCAAAGAAAGAATCACACCGGGAATATCAGAGCAGTCTAGGGCCGTTCCCCACAGTGCCGTTCCGGGGCTGCCCGCATGATGGCGACCTGCAGCCCGTGTGGGCCTCTCAGGCGGTCCTCCGGCTCCCCGAGCAACTCGCCTCGAGCCGGGCCCGTCCCGCTGCAGAGGATGTGTGTCTCCAGCCCTGGCCGAGAGCAGGAGCCCGGGGAGGCGGGAGCTCCCGGAGTCCTCGGGCTCTGTCCCGGGCTGGCTCGGGTCTGCAGCCTCCCGCCCGTCGGCGTCTCCGAGACGGCTTCCGCTCAGGCTCTCGCCTCGCCTGGGCTGAGGACAGGAAGGAGCACGGAGGCTGCCCCGTGACGGCCCACGCCCGGGTGAGACGGCGCGAGCAGCTGAGGCCTGTCTTCCCGTGGCTCCTGGACGGCAGCTCGGCGTAGGGGCAGGCACGCGTCCTCGCGCTGGGGTGGGCTCGAGCGCGGCCAGAGGCTCGTTTCTGCTGTCGCTGCCGAGCTGGGGGTCTCCGCGCTGGTGAAAGCTCGGCTGGCTGCGCAGGACGCAGGCTGCGGTCCAGAGCCCGGAGGAGACGGTGCGGAGAGGGCGAAGGAAAGGAGCCCGAGCGCAGAGAAAGCGCCTCCGCGGGATGCTTGTGGCGGGCGGGGTTCGGGCCCTGGGAGAGGGAAGAGCGCCGGCCAGCGCCGGTCCCAGCTGAAGCGGCAGGAGAGCCCAGGCGACGGCGCTCACCTGCCCCGAGGGCACAGCCCGAGGCGGGCGTCCGACCTGCCCGGGGCCGGCTCGGGGTTGGCCTTGCGGGTGGTCCCGGGAGCCAGCGCTGCCGTCGCAGCTGCGCCTGCGCGGAGCCGTTTCAAACCCTCTCCAATGCTGCCGCTTCGCTCTTAGGTACTCCAGGACGCGCTTCTAGAAAATGAAATGTTTGTAACCACAGTGCCATTGTGAGCCCTGAGGAAACTAGCAGGAACTCCTTGATGGCGGGTAGAACCCAATTATATTCCCATTTCTCTTTGCTTGCTTGGAGCCTTCCGCCCAGGATGCGGCCATGGTCCCTAGGTGGCGATGCTGGTCGCCTCTCCGACCGTATTTCCTCCAGAGCAGTCACCGGAAAGTGTCCTCGGCCCAGCGGAGACGAACCGGCTCACCTGGGCTAGAGAGGTAACCGCGGGGCTAACCAACAGCCCCCGTGTGCAGCCAACAACGTGTGCAGCCGGCCCGTGTGCACAAGGCACCGGCTCCTTTTCCCGCCCCTTTTCTTGGCCTCTGCCCTCCTCCCTCCCTTTCCTGACTGCTTTCCCATTTGAGAAGGATCTGCCTCCTTACTTCCTGCTTCTCTCTCTCATTTTGCTTTTTGTTCGAACTTCGACGTTTTCATACAAGAGAAACGTGTGGCACTTCAGCTCGCGCGTCGGGCTTATCTCGCGCCTCTCCGGGGGTCTCCACGCCCGATGGCGGGGTCTTCTGCCGCCCGGAGGAGGCGGGGCCGTGCCGTGTGCGCTGCGCTGCGGTCTTTCTGAGCCCTGTGAAAGCCCCAGGCGAGCTCGTACCTACTTCTCAGGGCCGCTTTGTTTGCACTGTTGGGTTTTGTTTCCTGTGACCGGAGCTCCGGTGCTCAGCGCCGTGGAGCTCAGTCCCCGGCCTGGATTTGCTTTTAAATATCAACCTTGGGTTTCCTTTAGGGACAGAGAGGCATTTTTTTTTTTTCTTGAGGCAGGTTCTCGCTTTGTAGTTCAGGCTGGCCCAAAGCCTCGAACTCAGCAATCCTCCTGCCTCTGCCTCCCGAGTGCTGAGATCACAGGTGTGAGCCACCACGCCCGGCACTGTGGTATGCAGTATTGATTGTTGGTGGGCGTGAGTCTCCACGCCCAGCATTGTATGTGGTTATCGGGGATCGAACTCAGGACCTTGCGCTTGCGAGGCAGGCGCCAGAACCACCGAGCTAAATCTCCGGCCCAGAGAGTCATTTCTTTAACTACACCTCCTCTGTTGTTTTATGCTGTGCATCTTTATAACTTTTCCTCTCCGAGCCTCAGCAGCCGCCCTTGTAACACGCAGCTCTGCACTGGTCCTGGCATAGAGTTCGCTCACCCCAGGGCCCTAGAAATGCGTTTTCCTTATGGTGGAAAGCGAAAACTCCGACTTTCTCCGCACCCGCTGGAAGAGCTCCTGGGTTTCTGTTAGCTTTTTGCCGTGAGTTAAGACCGCCGTGCGTCGCTAGGTCTGTCCCGGTGTCCTCCAGAGGAGTGGTGAAGGGATTTCGCACCTGCTTCCCGGAAGAGAAGGATGGATCGAGGAGCCAATCCGGCGGCCAGGGCATCCGTCAGATCTAAGTCCAACCCTGCTCCTGCCACGGGAGCCACGAACAGACTGTTTACCTTCTCAGTCTTCTCATGAGAAAGATGGAGCTAAGTTCTGTTCATGGAGCTACTCGAAGAAATACATTCAATGTGCAGGTAGAAGCCAAGTGCTGAGGAACGAGTACTGCTGGTTCCGAGCCCCGAACTGGGCCTGAGCCTGGCCGTCGGAGACCCGCTCTCTCTGCCGGGGCCTCCTGTCATCCAGGAGGGCCCAGGGGCCCCCACACGGGAAGGGTGCGCTCGCCACTGTGCCCGGTGGGCCGTGGTGACCCTGTCACACCTGTTAGGACACGTGTCCGCCGTCTGTGCCACGCTCCTCTGGAGGCTCAGCCCCACGCAGCTGTTCCGAGGGTCAGGCTGGCCCGCAGGTCCCCGAGGGGGAGGTGGGAGCCACGTGGCACACGGAGGCTTCCGCGGCTGCTCCGTGTAGGGACCCCGGGCCCTGGCTGCGACCCTGGGTCACACTGCTCAGGGCTGCGTGGTGCTGACCTGCAGGGTCTGACCCGCCTGGTCTAACACAGACAACCCGGAGACTGGCCACTGTCTTTCCTCCCGCCGGGGCCCTTCTGGATGCCCACCTGACGGCAGGCGCCTGGCCCTCCCCGGCCCGGGTTCCTGCCACCTCCAGAGCCCACACGCTGGGCCCTGCGCTGCGCTCTGCGGGGCGTGGTGACGCGTGGGCGGCTCTCGCGGGCAAGATGAGGGGTGGAGAGGCCTGAGACAAACCCCCTTTTCCCGAACGCGGGACCCTCGGGGTGCGGCCCTTGCTCCTGCAGACTGCGGGGGCCTCTCCCGCCCCGAGCCCCCCGCGGCCCCGCAGCTCCCGCGCAGCCGAGCAGGCGAGCGTCCCAGGGCAGGAAGGGCATCCCCGGAGCAGGGCGGCCGTGCTCACCTGAGAGGAGGACAAGTCCATGACCTAGAAATCGAACAGCTTCGCTCTCTTAGAATCACGGCAAACGGAATATACGGCATTCGGTCATTTTTTGCATTGATATGAAAAGAAAATGAGTTTATTTAACAAATAAATGGAGTTTGTATTTCTGCTTGCTATTCATGACTGTAATGTTTACTTCTGAAATAGAAATATGTCACCTAAATATTAAATATAGAGAAATATTTTTCCAGCTACTAATGAAGAATTTTTCTTTCCACGCTGGGCCTCCCTCTACTTTAATGAACATTTTGGCTTTCCCCTCATTTGTTATTGCTTTGTCTGATGAGGCCATCTGTGAACAGAGATGTCTTAAGAAAGAAAAGGAATTGAAGTCAGACATGTTAAGTTATTGGTCTGAGTGTTGGAATTTTAGATTAAAGCTTCAAATCATATTCAGCTCATTTTCTAGCAGATTTAATGACACGTGGTGTTTCCATTTCCTATTTTGCGATTTAAAATAGGCCTGGATTTCATTGAATTGACTATTTAAAAATCTATCGCATCTCTTGTTGGTGTCATAACACATTCGCTCGTTTGGTCTTCCTGTGGGCCCGGGCGTGAGGGCCCCAGACGGCCCACGACTGGCCACCGACGCCCCGTCCCTGGGTGAGCAGCAGGCTCCTCCGAAGCTGAGCCAGTGGGGGCCGCTTCTCGGAAGGAGGAGCTCTCCGCGACCGTCGCTGCAGCCTGGGAACGGGAATGAAGGCCGCAGAGCCGCAGCATCCGTGCAGGAGTGAGAGTTCCCTCTGCGTCGAGTTCCCTGATTTCCTCCTTCAAACCTCCCTGGGTTCCTTCCAGCGGTCGCGGAAAGATTCAGGTGAATGGGAGCGTCCTCGCGTTCCCGGAAAGCACGTGCACAGCAAGCACTTCCGCGGCTTTGTGCGCCCCAGGAGAGCGGGCACGACGGAGCAGCCTCCGCCCCGCAGGCCCCGCGGCCTCCGCCCCGGCCCTGGCCGACTCGCAGCCACTGGGATCCGCAAGGCTCCAGCTACACTCGGCCCGTTCAGAGTTTCAGAAGAGGCTCAGGCTCTGCTCCCCTCCCTGCAGCTGAGAACTCACCCCAGTCAGGTCGCTCCTCACGGTACCAGCAAGGGCGTGCCAAGGGCGGACAGCTCGAATCCTTTATTACCTGGGCGTGGGGGCTCACGCCTGCCATCCCAGCACTCGAGAGGCAGAGGCAGGAGGATAGCTGAGTTCGAGGCTTGCCTGGGCTACTTAAGTGAGCTCAGGGCCAGCCTGAACTACAAAGCGAGACCCTGTCTCAAAAAAACTTGAAAAAAAATTCCCTTTAATTGAGTTGAGATGCTTATTTTGCCAAGTCTCGGGTCCCAGCGCCGCTCGGAGCCGTGCAGGGGCAGCAGGCTCTTCTGCAGGACAGCGGTTCAGGTAGTGCGGCAGGCCTCGCGCCTCTGGTCCGCTGGGCGCTCGCTGGTGCTCCGGCCGGCCTTCCTTCTCAGGGGCCGCCTGGTCCCTGCGCTGCCCGCGCCCGGCTTCCTCCTCCTTGGCTCCAGCCCTCGCTGAGTCTTGCTCCATCCGGCGCGGCCCTTCGGGTGCCCGTCCCCTGCGCTCCACTCGCAACGGGACGCGACTCAGGCCCAGGAGTGCTGGGCTCTCTTCCCCCTCCCTCTCCACGCGCTTCTGAGGCCAGGTCTGTGTCTGAGTTTTGATTATTTGGATGTGAAGTAGACTCTGAAGAGCCGAAATCTTCCTTGTACTACCCGACATCGTGGGAAGGGTTTGTCTATACTTGTGTTTCCGCCTCGGTGGGATCTTTATGGCCGACGAGGACGAAAGAGTGAGAAGGTAGAAGCGTCATTTTCCATCCACTAGAAGGAAGCGTCAGCCCACCCGTCCAGAGCCTCGTCCAGACGTGCGTAGAAGGGCGGGAGGGCGGTGTGAGGGCCGCGTCTGTCGGAAGGAAGCGGACCCGCCCTTCCACGGCGCAGGGCAGCGTGGCTGGCCCTCTTCAGGACAGCGTGGCCGTGGTCCGGCTTCACGCAGCGGTTCACGCTGCTCGCCCTGGCTTTGCGAATCCCCGGTATGCACCGATTTCAGCCAGACGGCGGCCTGGTCCTAAAACACCAGCCCCGCCCAGACAGACTAAGCCTGGGTCTCCAGCCCGAGCTGTGAGGTGTCAGCACCAGAGCTCGGCCCGAGAGTCCTCACGCAGGACAAGTGCGAGGCGCCTTCGTTGGCCAGGTCACTTCGCCGTGTTTCTGTGTGGGCTCAGGCGGTCACACGGAGCGCTGCGGAGCGGAAGCGGCCAGGAAGAGGGGGAGAAGGCACGAGAAGCACCCGCCAGGGGAGCGCTGGAAGGGGCGCGGAGCCGGGAGAGCCGGGGTGCGGGAGGAGCAGCCGGCGCCGGGGTGCACCAAGGGGCGTCTGCTCAGGGCACGCACTGGACGTGCAGCGGCGTCGCCAGCCAAGGGGCTCTGCAGACGGACAGCGGGACCTGGAGGAGGCGGCTCTGCAGGAGGCGGAGCCGTGCGCCGTGATGCTCCGCGGCCCCGACAGTCGGGGAACGCGTGCGAAGGTCACCCAGACGTGCGGGGCCTCAGTGTGCACAGCGCGGGCAAAAGGCTCCGTGCGTCCGTCACACAGGGACAGGCTCCCGCAGGCACTCCCGCGCCGAGTCACGGCGGCAGCCGTTAGACTCTGTTCTCAGCATCTGTAACGCTTCGAGTCAGCACTGTAGGCAAACACAGTTCAGTTCTCATGCTCTGTACGTGTGTAACCGATGGGAGAATGTTTAATGTTCTGACAGAAGCGCGCAGAGGGCCCCTTCCCCACTGAGGCGGCTTCCCACGGGCCCTCCTGCGGCCCCTCTGGCGCGTGCGGCGGGGGGTCCAACCCAGCGTCGGGTGGCCTGGGCAGCCCTAACTCACCCCACTGGTGACCAGAGGTCGGAGATTGCAGAAGCTCAACAGCGAGCAGTTTATCGGGGCCCTGCCCCTCATTTTATACGCAAGAAAACCCAGCAAACACGGTTAGGCAAAGGGTAAACTGAGGTCACGTAAAGCCGGGAGCAGAACATGAGTCTTTGTTTAAAATACTATCCCTTAGCTGGATTTCATGAAAACAATTCAAAGGGATGAGTCTGCTTGGGATCGGCACATTTCTCTCCTCTCTGGGCATCTGGGGGAGACCCCGGAGGCCCCGAGCTCCCGGCAACCCTGGTCCCGAGCTCTGTCCCTGCCCGGCCCGGCCAAGAGCTCCAGCCGGCTGCTCCGGACAGTCTTCCCGGGACGGGGGCACGTCGCAGGCCAGGGGCAGATGCCGTGTGGCCGCAGCCAAGCTGAGACTTCCATTTGTTCTAAGCAGAGATAGTTGCACAAAGTAGCATGTTGCTCTTGGCCGTGGGACGTGAGCCCTGCAGGGTGACATGGTGCCAGCGAGCGTCGTGGGCGGTCGAGCGCCTCTGAGACACCAGTCAGACACGATCAAACTGCACGAACACAGCTCTGGTCCACAGAAAATATCCTGATAGTTATGAGTGAAAAACAAAAAACCTTTATAGAAATAAAACCAAAGGACTAATGGGAAAGAACTCATCGAAAGGAAGTTCTTGCAGAACAGCTTAAGCTGGGGGAGTGCTGAGCTTTGTGACCTGGAAGAAACCCTGAGAAACCACAGATGCTCCCTGATCTAGGGTGCGTCACGTGCTGGCGCAGAGCCATCACAGACTGGAGAGGCCGTCTGTCCGAAGAGCACGGGCACCCCGGGCGCGCAGACACCCGGCTAACCCTGCCCGCCTCAGACTCGCCCGCTGCAGAGCCTGTTTCCTAACGAGGTCTCTCTCTCTCCGGGGCACAGCCTGGCGCGTTGGAGGGCACGGTGGGCTGTGCAGACACGCCGAGATCCCGGGTGCGTGGGGCTCTGCTGACCCCCCGGGATGGCCTGGTGGGCCGGGGGCTGCGGCTCGCGCCAGTCCGGCGTCAGGACGCTCATCGCCAGCCTGGAAACATCAAGATCCTGACCTGAGAGTCCGGTTTCGACTGCACGGAGTTGGCCGTCCGGCCACAGTAAGGCTGAAGAGTCCTAAATTGAGCCACTAGGAGTTGAACCCTGGTAAACTGAGGCCCGTATGCGCAGGTTACCTTGGGGGAGGGGAAGGTGGGGAGACACAGGCAGGAGAGCGGTCCGCCACTGAGCCGCACCCTCAGCCCTTTCTGGCATTTGTTGTGAGACAAGGTCATGTTACACTGCTGAGCTTCAGACCTTCAGTCCTCCTGCCTCAGCCTCCCGAGTACCTGTGACTTGTGGCTGCTGAGCCGTGTCCTTGGATGTGTAACAGCTTGCACTACGACTGTGTTAAAACAACATAACAAAGGGGAAATGATGCGAACGACCCTTTGCCAGCAGTGAAGAAGAGTTGCGAAGGGTCTCATTTAACTTTGTTCTCTTTGCTGGGAGCAGAGGATTTTCCTGCTGGGACGAAGTCTGGCCGCCTCCGCTGTCCTCAGCCTGTCTTGGGTCAGTGTTTGCTGCCTCAGCTTTAGCTGGCTGTGTGACCCTCAGGCTCTTGCCACGTGATAATACTCCAGCCTGCACCTTTCCGGTCTTGCGTAAGCCCAGGAGCTCACTGCAGCCGCGTGCCGAGGTTTGTCGCCGCCCCGGGCCTCCGAACATGGAGACAGCTCAGAGCATGCAACTTCATGGAGATTTTTCCACGCTGAAAGACGCGTTTTTTGACGTTTGTAGACATCTGCCGGGTCGCCCTCGTCTGTGACGGGTGAGCGTGCCCAGAGGACGCCGGCTGCCCGGAGAGGTTTTGGCACAGCCCGCGCCGTCTCACTGGCTACAACGCCGGCCTGGAAGGGGAACAGTTGTGCAGCTCACATGGCACAATCAGGCGAGGAGCCGCTCGGTCTGCTGGCTCCCGCTGCGCAGGGACGGGCAGCCCGGAGACTACAGCGCCGGCCGCCTGGGGCCTCCTCTGACGCTGAGCGGCGACCCGCACACAGCAGCCTAGTGGCTTCAGGCCCGGAGAGGTGGCCGCCTCTCCAGGCCCAGGACCCGCGGGCAGCATGCACGGGGCAGACCACTGCGCGTCTGCTCAGCCCGGCCAAGCGCTGTCCTGAAAGCCTTGCTCACAGTCCGGCGCGCTGGGGCCCGCCGGGGCTTCTCAGGGGCTGTGCCGACCACCCGGGCTGACCCAGGGCTTTCCAGGCCCAGCACAGCGCTCAACGCTCCTTCAGCGCACAGTCTTCCTGATTCGGTTGCTGTTTGTAGCCGGGAGAAGGAATCCAGGTCTGGACCTCAGACAGCCAGTATGCAACACACACATATCTATGCAAGTTATTTATACGTGTATATGTATGTATATATATAATAGGCAAAATCCTAGGGTGCCCTAGTTGGCAATGACCCCTGCACAGTGCTGTGATATTTTAGAAAGTTGCCATCTGCAAGGGATTCTTCAAAGACTCAGCAGGTGTCCTGCTGTCGGGCATGTGGGTGAATCTTTATGAAACAGGGACAGTAAAATCCTCCTTAGAACCGGGGGGCTGCAGCAGGTGCAGGTATGGGCAGGCTGGGCAGCCCTGGCGACTTTCTGAGCTTTCCATGGTGTGAGCAGCCTGCCGCAGCCGGCCGTAGGTCTGTCACTGCGCCTAGGCCCATCTCAATTATGGCCCGCTCATTTCCCAGCATTCTCCTGCCTGGAGGGGGGGCTGAAATGTCCCCAGACACCCTGCGCTCCAGGCTTGGACCCTGGATGGCCCCAGGGCAGGAGGTAGGGACTTTGGGGTGTCCCTTCCTTCAGCTCTGCACCCCAGCCCTAAGGCAATGAGCTTTGCCCGCCATGTGCCCCCTCCAGGCTGCGCGCCCCACGGCCCGGGCGGCCCAGCGAGTCACAGACTGGGACCTCCTATGTGAGCCAGAGCACGGCGTCCTCTGTGTACTGACGATGCCAGCGTTTGGTTCTTTCCTTTTTTTTTTTTTTGAGACAGGGTCTCGCTTTGTAGTTCAGGCTGGCCCTGAGCTCACTGTGTAGCCCAGGCAAGCCTCGAACTCAGCAATCCTCCTGCCTCTGCCTCCCGAGTGCTGGTATTACGGGCATGAGCCACCACACCCGGCAATGCCAGCATTTGGACCAGAGCTGGTCTTTCCTTGTCCTCACCTGCAAGGTACTGGGCCCGAGCTGACCTTCTTGTGAAGAGGGAAGAGGGTGGGTGGATATGTTAAGACAAATCAGTTCCTGCATCACAGCTTTCAAACAGACATTTCACCTTGTGCGGGAGGAGGGAGGGCACGTAGCCCAAGGCTGGGGTGTTTTCTCTGTGGTGTGTGAAAGTGCGTTTGAAAGCTGTATTTGCGCCTCATGGCAAAGCTTGGAGATGGAAGTCAGTGTAAAGCCTCGAAGTTATCTCTTCCGAGGATGCAAATTTAGTCAGACACGTTTCTGAGATGAGTCAGAATTTGAGTGAAGCATTTTATGTAGATTTCTCTCTGCACTTGGGTCAGAATGGTTTGTGAAGGAAGCTGAACACAAATGCAGCCAATCGGAGGCTCGCAGCCTCTGGCTCAAGCGTCGTTTGTGGAGTGGGTGCCGGGGCCGACATAATGACCCTCTCTCTCCAGTAGCTCTTTCTGAATTCATAATCCGTTCTTTGTTCGTACCAAAAAGATCTAGAATTGGACTAAAACTTTTGCATCCTGAGACCTAGAGAACGGAAATGTTTATTCCTTGCACAGATTTCATTGTGTTTGTAACTTAGGAGATCAAAGCAGACATCATTGTGAACTCTGAATTAAGGTTCATTTAGAACCAAATCTGTTTATTTTCAACACCATAATTTGAGGTTGGATTTCTCTTTTTCCCTGTTTTTGTTCATTCTTTTTTCTGAAGTAAGATTTAGAAGTAACAATAGTTAAGTATTCGATGGCCTGTGTTTAGTAAGCTGTCTTCTAAGACTGGTCCCAAGCTCGGACTGGATTGGCATTCGATGCTGTCTTTCTGTCCCCAAAGACCAAAGAAAAGGAAACCGGAACACAGGCCTGTAAGAACTGCAGTGCCACAGCGGGGAGTGCTCTGCTCTGTGCCTGACTCCATCGGAGGAGCGAGGACTTAGCCGGACCTGGGGTCACGACCGCGTGACCTCTCTGTGTCGCGCGCATCTGAGCTCGAGGCTCTGCGCGGTCCCGTCCAGGAACATTTCCCTGCCATCGGCTCCCGTCTGACTTCCGGACTACTGAGGGGTCTTTTTGCGACTGATGGAAGGAGAGGAAATGGAGCTTCAGTTCTGCGGGATTTTCCACAAGGGAACCAGGAAGCTGCTTTCTCGAAGTTGAAGAGGAGCCAGCGTGGTGCCCACGGATCTCAGCTTGTTAAATAGCTGCAGCCATCACTCTGACGTCTGTCTGTCTGTCTGTCCCCTCCCCTCCCTCTGCCTTCTTCACACCTAGTCTGATTTCCCCTCCCTTAGCTGATGAGCGCTCCTGGCTCCAGCCCCGTGGACGCCATCTTCTCTCCCTGTCACCCTGGCCCGGCCTCTACCTCCCCAGGGGCCGCGGCGGCCAGTGTGCCCTCTTCCTGTCCCGCGTGTTCAGGGCGCCCCGTGGGCTCCTGCCTCTCGCCCCGCTCTCCCACTCGCTGGGCCCTGCCCTCCCCGCCGCCCAGGCTTGGCATGCAGAGCCCCGTCACCTGCCCTGGCCTCAGCCTCTTTCCCGCTTGGCACTTCTCAGAGGTCGTAAAGAACTTATTTGCCTTGTCATGAGCATAAACCTTCTTGACAATGCCGAATGGAAAGCTGTTTCTCAGCTCGCGGGACCTCATGTGTCTGCTGGTGGCAATGGAAGGAGGAAGGTCTTATCAAGCCCGGATGAGCTCAGATAATTCCAGATCCTCGCGGCTCCTTTGGCCAGTGTGCACCAGTCAGGAGCCTTCCCTCACCCTTTCTCTCCCCGAGCCCGCCGCACCGGCAGGCGGTGTTTCCTAGTGTCCGGAGAGAGGCATCTGGGTGTCGCCCGCTGTCCCAGATGGAGCCGAGTCCAGGACCCTCTTCCTCTCCCAGATTCTAGTCGGTCAGAATCTAAAGCAAAAGCGGAGGGCACAGGAAGGTGGGCGGCCCTGTGAGCACCTTTAGTTGACCCGAGACAGGGCGCCCTCGATGTCCAGGCCGGGGAGCTCGCCCACCGCAGCTGAGCAAGGCTCCCGACTAGCCCGCCATGTGCATCTCGGTCACAGGCCTGGTGAAATTTTCCATTTTTCTTCCTTTTTTTAGGTATCCCAGAACAATGCCTATAAATATTGTTGGATAAGTGAGAGAATTCATTGTACACTTCTTGTGTGTTCATTTAGCTTGGAGTCAGAAATGTTGAGAGACACGATGCTTTTGTAAATATTCTTGTGTGTGTGCATATGTGTGTGCATACACGTGGGTGGAGACGTGTGTGCATATGTGTGTGTGCACTTTGGAGGCAGAAACCGCATGGCTGTCGACTTCCCTTGGCGGGCGCCTTGCGGACTGACCCCCCACAGTTCGGCTTCCTGGTCTCCTCACCTCCCCCAAGGCCACGGGACTCACTTTTAACAGCTCCACAGTGTGATCAAAGAACACAAAGAATATTTAAAATAAAAACATCTTAGAAAAGGACACATTGCCACAAATGGCCCTGAGAACCCACCCTTCGCCTTGATCACTTCTGGTCTCGCCTCTTTGCGCAGCGGCTCCGGGGTCCTCTTCTGAGGCTCTGCCAGCCGTAGTCGGAGCGGAGCAGGAACAGCACGCGCTCCGCTTAGGCCTTCCGAAGTCGCCGGGGCAGTGGCGCTCGCAGGGAAGGGACCGCGCGGCTCTCCGGTGCGGTTCTGCAGATGGAGGATCAACAAGCAGGACTCAGGTGCCTGACGTGGTGGAAAAGCAAACGGAAGAAAGATCACTCAAGACCGTGAGGAACTGGAGACTGTTCTAGAAAAAGGACACAAACGTGAATGTACATTAAATCAATTTATAAGTTTTCCTATTATCATAAATAAGCTGAGCAAGTACAACATTAAGATGATTAAAAAAAAAAACTTCTCACAATAATCCTGCCTTTTCAAGCCCCTGCCTTCGAACATCAGATGAAAGGAACATTTTTTTTTATCTCACTGGTTCAGTGCCTGTAGTAGAATTGAATTCATTACTCAAACTGTAGGAAGAGATTAAGGATGTCAAAGACAAATAAATTAGGGGATTGTCGAGGATCTGAGAAATGTAAAAATTCTCCCAAATCAGGTTCTTGCGACCCAAGAAGGGAGGGCGAGTCGGTGTGTACCGGATGTTAGCATCGAGAAGAAGCCTGTTACGGAGAGAGGGCCCCTTGGAGAAGCCGCCGAGTGCCACCTGGGTTCTTCCTGGGTGTGGAGGTGACTTTCCTCCTTCTTTTACTCTCAGGCTAACTGGTGCCGGGTTTTGGAGCATCCCCTAGGCACAGCTGCCAAGGGCTCACTTTTTTACATCATTCATTCATTCATTCATTCATTCATTCATTCATTCATTCATTCATTCAACAAGCATTGGCAGGGCTTCCCGTCCTCCAGCCCTGGAGAGACCGCCCATTGAGCAGACCAGGGCGTGGAGAAATGCTGTCTTTAAGCCGAATCCCAAAGCCCTTCAGTGGGCACACCCCGGCTGCCTGCTCCCTGGACACTTCGGGGAAGCCCTTCACTTTCTTTGCTGTCGTACTTCCCAGAGCCCTGTGAGCGCAGGACCCTGCTACAAGGAGCAGCTTCCCATCCTCAGAGGAGCGCTCCTCCCTGGGGTCTGGCCGAGGAGGGGCCTGCTGCCTCCAGGGCGGTGGCACTGGACAGGGCGGCTGGGAAACACCGCTTCCTTCATGCTCACCCGCCCCCAGGACTCCGCGGAAAGGGGTGCTCATGCTGCTGCCTTGATCTGGCCCAAGAGCTTTCCACTGTCTGCAGCTGCAAAAATTTTCAGCTCCGGAAAATCATATAAACTCTCTGACCAGGACGCTTTTTATCTGTGGCCCTAGCCGTAAACCAGAGCACGCACCCGCTCTCCGTGGCCCCCGACGCAGGTGTTGGAGGTAGAGCCCTCATCCCGGCGCCTCCCACGGGCCCTGAAGGACACAGGCCCGCCTCCCAGGGGCCGCAGGTGAGCCTGGAGCGCGTGCCCGTCGGAGGTGACGCGGTGCCGCAGCGCTCGGCCCACCCACAGTGGCAGAGCGGTCAGGCTGCTGCCCTGCACGTGGCCCCGGACACTGTCACTGCTCTTTTCTGGGAAATCGCTCATCGGGGAGCTAGTGGGGAAAGGGGCTCTGCAGCCCCACTTCTGGGAGCAGTGCGGTGCAGCACGGATCTTAATTAAATTTATTAAACAAACAACGCGGCAGCTCGGGGAGCAGACGTCCATCTGCCAGCGTGCCTCCAGCTCTGCGGAGACGCAAGGAGGGCGGAGGTGGTGGTGCAGCGGCTGGGCACAGATGGCTCTGTCTCCGGTGGGGCCATCCGGTGCCGGCCCAGCAACCGCCCCCTCAGCCTCCCTTCCCCGCCCCTGAAGGAGCATGGCCGTCTTTTGCCCGCCTCCCGCTGTTCACGTGAGCAGTGTCTGGATGTTTGCACTGGCGCGATCTGCCCGGGGGTCACGGCGGAGCTCAAGCAGAAATAACTAGGAAGATGTCAGTCCTTCAGCGTCCCCGGACTCGCACCTCACGCCGCGCCACCCACCTCGGAGCGAGGTCCAGGAGATGGAGCGTGGCGGGCGCCGCCCGTGGCCAGACGCTTCCCGCGCCCGCAGTCGCTCCTCAGGCTCCTTTCCCCTCCCTGTGACAGGCCTCGTGGGTCAGAGTTTTCTCGTTTGCTTTCTCCCCTTCTCCCCAGCGTCTCCACATCCGGTGAGCGAGTGCCCGAGGCTGGTGGCTCGGCGTGTCCGTGGCCCCCGCTGCTTGGCAGACACCGCTGCCCTTCATGGCTCCCGTGGCTGGGAGGACAGCCGGGCTCACTCTGCGGAAGGTGTCAGCTGGCCGAGCAGAGCCTGGATGGGACTTCATGCTAGATGTTAGACTCACAGCCAGCCTCCTGCCTGCCGCTCCCTGCCTGAACCTTCACAAAATTCACGGCGTAGGGGCCTCTCACCCCGGCTGCTCCCCGTCCAGGGCTCAGGCCTTCCAGGGAGCCGTGAAAACCCGTCGGGGCAGGCGGGTGGCAGAGTCTTGGACCGCGCAGATGCCATCTGGGGCTGAGTGGCAGGCATCGCTGAGAGACAGGTCTGTTGCAGCCCACTGGCCCCGGTGTGCGGGAGGACGAGGGGGCCTCTGGTCCAGAAGCCGCCATCCTGCCGGGGCGCTGAGGCCCCTGGGCCCCGCTGGGGGGTGCCTGGGCCTGGGGTTACGGTCCCCCAGGTGCCCTGAGCTACCGAAAGGGGAGCCGGAGCCCCAGCACGCGGCCGGCTTCCCGGAGGTACCCAGGCATCGCAGAGGCCCTGTGTGCCCCTGGCCAGCGCCTGCGTGCTTTCCGTGCCGCCTTCATGTGGGTCCTTGTTTGGGGGACGGAACCCAGTTTGCGGTTCGGTCTCCTGGGCTTTTACCAAGAGGTGAAGTGTTTTCACCGTCGTCGCTGCCCAGCCCCACCCGGATCAGGCTGGTATTGGTAACAGGGAGGCGTCTGTTACGGGGGCGCAGAGCTGGAAGAGACTCGAGCTGTGACTCGCTGACCTCCGCGGAACAGAAAAGCCCCGCTGCGAAGGCCCTGGCGCGGCGGCGCTGGAAAGGGTTTGCTGCAGGTGGGAGGCGGAGTGCCGACTGGCTTCTCTAACGTGTAGGACGCGGAGATGGCTGGGGGCAGGGCAGAGCGCATTTTGCATTCATAGGCCATTCACCACAACGCGGCTGCCTGGCTTCCCCGTGTGTACCTGAGCTAATTTCCTTCTCTGATTTAAATCGCAATCTACGCTCTCTGGCATCTCAATTTAAGAGAAGATTGGACGGTGTTTTTCTAAGGGAATCACAAGTGCTCTGCTCCCGCCTGAGAGCGGCTTGTGGCTTCGTTCCTGGGCTGTGCTTTGATTACATGGAAACCTCAGGGTTTTATTTGTAGCAAAATATTTTCCACACTCTTGTCCACACATTAGTATAAATGAATAAATCAGAAGCAGAAGACGCCGACAGATGTGTGTGCCTGCCTCTGGTCCCTTCCCGAGCCGCCATCTGGGGACACACTGGGTTTGCTCCAGGGCTTCGATGCTGCAGGATGTGTGGACTTCGTGGGCTTAAGTGCAGCAGACACTTTCAGCTCTAGCAAAACTTTGCTCTCTGAGGAGCCGCATAGAGCTTTTAAAGTAAGATCTAGAGGACTGCTAGCCAGGTGTTTTGAGATGTTTTTAGCCCGCGCTTGGGTAGACTCCTCTTCCACGAGCTGCAGTGTGAACTTACACCCTCCTGGCGGTCTTTGGGAGTCCCTGGCCCTCCACGGCGTGCGCTCGGAAGCCACCGCTCTCCCTGCAGGCCTGCCCGACGGGGCCACGCCCTGCTCCGAGGGCCGGTCCTGGGACCAGCAGGCGCCCGCATCTCTGTCTCTGCCACCGCGCTCTGGACCTGCCGGGTCTGCCAGAGTCCACAGGGCTCTCTTTGTCCTGGACACAATGCAGTGTTGGATTGTTGGGTAGACTCACATTGTTCTGGGGCTGTGGGCCTCGGAATCTTGCTTGTTCTTGGAATCTTTTCTCTCTTCAGGGCTTCAGGAAATGCCCTCGGTTCTCATAATCTAGTCTTCAGGGGTTAAACTGACCGAGGGCTGTCCTGGAGTGGGCAGGATTCTTTTATCTTTGCAATAGATTCCTTTCCCTCTTTCCCTCTTTCTTTCTCTCTTTCTTTCTTTCTCTTGACAAGATCTCACTTTGTAATTCAGGAATGTGTAGCCCAGGCTGGCCTCAAACACATGGCAATCCTCCTGCCTCAGCCTTCCAAGAGATGAGATTACTGGTGTGCACCACCATGCCCGGCTTAATTTGTAAGTTTCTAAGTGTTTTAGATGCAGAGCTGCGTCTCTTATATTAGTAAAAGCAAACTTCCACCTAGGGAGGCTCAGGGCTGGGGAGAGGCCATGGCTGCGCAGGCTGGCTGCTGCTGTGCTGGTCCCCTCTGCACAGCATCGCTTCAGACACGGGGTGTTTAGTGAGAGCGACGGGGGCTGAGGCCCCTTGCTAAAAAGTTTACATATATCACATTACTTAATTGTACAGTGCATGGAAACTATCATTTTAAAGATGGAGAAATTGAAGCTCACATACGCTGTGACTTTCCTAGAGACCAATCTCATTAGACGAATCTAATCTGAAGTCACGTCTGATAGCTGGGCCTGGAACTGGAGTCAAGAAGCTCTCTATCAAATCATGTTAGATCGGTCTGTTCCACTGCTGCTGGTCCAGACTCATTAACAATTTACAGTCCACTCAGATCCAAAAGAAGTGCGGCCTCTTCCAATAAAAGTGCCCATAAAACCGCAGTTAAAAACCCAAGTAAAAAGATGACTCACGGGGGAGTCCTTAGAGATTTCAGAAGCAGTCGTTCTGTCTCCAGGACTGCGCTTCCTAAGTAGCCTTCCCACGTCTTTAACTTTCCCTCCACGACGCGGG